>OV049926.1:73319961-73523320 GCA_920104205.1 Eupeodes latifasciatus
CGACCTATAAGTCTATCATCATTCCTTCTTAAGACCTTAGAAAGATTAATTGATATCCATTTAAGGGCAAGTATTGATACGAGTACAAGACTTCTGTCTACGTCTCAACATGCCTAATGTAAAGTTCACTACTTGATGTTATTTTTGTTAGTAACATGAATGATGTTCTGTTCTATGACCAACTTGTTGCTCCTGCCTTCTCAAAACATGATCTCTCACTTTTAATTTCAATATAATTCGACCCCCAACAATTTTCGAGTATCGAGATTTTAAAAATGTAAATTACTCTGCTCTTGAGTGAAATGTTTCTATGATTGATTGGGATAGACTTTACTCTATGCCTTCTCCCAACGATCAAGTAGAATTTTTTCAAACTAGCGTTGAGTATCTATTTAACACGTATGTTCCCCTTAAACAAAAATTTTTAACACATCGGTCTCAACCATGGTTTACTCCAGAAATTTCCTCTCTCATGTACCGTAGAAATGAAGAATACCTTCAAGAATACCACTTCTTTTGACTTATATTACACATTTGTTTAATACAGTACCAACAACCGGTATTTTTCCAACGATTTGGAAGCAAGCAAAGATAGTCCCCGTACCAAAATCATCTAATGGCAAGGATTTTCGTCCAATCTCTATACTTCCATTTCTTTCTAAGGTTTTAGAAAGGATTATGCAAAGACAAATAAATACATACCTAAGTAGAGTCGATTTACTGACACCTTTTCAGTCCGGTTTTCGTCCAAAACATAACTGTTTGACAGCGCTATTGAATGTGTCTGAAGGCATTAGACTAGCTGTTGATGTCGATAATGTAAGTTTTTTTGGTTCTTTTGGATTTTTCAAAAGCTTTTGACACTATCGAACACTCGATTCTCATACGTAAGCTTATTCATCAATTTAATTTTTCATCTTCTGCTGCTAATTTGCTTCTTTCTTATCTAAGTGATAGAAAACAGGCTGTAAGTCTCTCCAAAAGGTTGTCTTCTTGTTTGCCGGTCTTGAAAGGTGTTCCTCAAGGATCGATATTGGGCCCGATTCTCTTCTCGCTTTATATAAATGAGTTGCCATCGATATTGAAATTTTCGCTTATACAAATGTATGCTGATGACGTGCAACTTTACTTGAGTAGTCCACTCGGTCTTATTGAAAATTGCGTTCATAACATAAATCAGGACCTTTTAAGTATCCATATTTGGTCCCAAAAAAATGGCCTGTTCTTAAATCCGTCGAAAACTAAATGCTTAGTTATCTCTAAAAAGTCTCTTGATCTTACTTATTTCCCTCGCTTAATGCTCAATGATATCGTTATTGACTATTTGGAAACAGCTAAAAATCTTGGTGTCATTTTCAACAGATCTTTAACTTGGGAAAACCACATAAATTCAACTGTTGGTAAAGTGTACGGTGCTCTTAGGGTTCTTCAAGATTCCCAATACTTAACTCCCATTGAAACTCGAAAAATGTTAGCTAAGACTTTGATTATTCAAATCCTTACATATGGTTGTGAAATCTATTGTAACTGTGATGCTGAGAGTAGACGAAAGCTTACGGTTGCCTTCAACAACACAGTAAGATACATCTACGGTCTTAAAAGATATGACCATATCTCCGAGTTTGCTTCTTCTCTATTCAACATGCAGTTTAAATATTTTCTACAATATCGAACACTTCTTCTTCTCTTCAGTATTAAACAGACGCATCAACCACATAACCTTTATTACAGATTACAATTTCCTACTTCAAATAGATCAAACAAGCTTAACATCCCACGACATACATGCCTAACATCTGAGCGGCAATTCTTTGTCAACGCCATTCGCTTATGGAACTCTTTGCCAAGTGATATAAGAAGGCTTGGAAATGTTAAAATATTCCCGAGCCAACTCATTAACTACTTTTCTTTGCTTTAAATGTGCGGTTTTACCTTTAATAAATTTATAATTTAAACTTTGCAGTTATCTTAATTTCTATAGCGTTATTAATTTGTAAACTACTCAGTTTTCCCTTTTAACTTAATTTTAATTATTGTTTTAATTATTTTGATCTTGCTTTTGTATTCCAACTAATGTTAGCTTTTTTCTTACTCATGTATACATTATAAAGCTATCACTTTTTAATAAGATATTATATCTTAATGTGTATAGCATATCGATAAATTGAATAAACTAAACTAAAGGTAAATCGGTGGAAACGGCGTTACACACCTTAGCACGCACCATCGAATTTTCCCTTCATCATAGAGAGTTCACTATGGTTGCTTTCCTACATCGAAGGTGCCTTTAACAACGTGGACACATCTGCAATCACATCTGCACTAACATCTCTAAATTTAGAGAGTTCGCTTCGGGAGTTAATTCATTTAATGCTTACTAGCAGAATAATTAACTCAAAACTGGGCAACTCTTCTGGCAGACGATTCGTTAGTAGAGGGACACCGCAAGGTGGTGTTCTATCCCCTCTCCTCTGGAACCTAGTGGTGAATGAAATCCTAACTAGTCTGGATGCGGAGGGTTTCAGAGTGATAGCCGATGGTGGACGATGTTGCTATAGCAGTTTCAGGAAAGCATCTTAACACCTTAAAAGAACTCTTACAAAATGCCTTAGACAGACTAATACTTTGGGCTGATCGGTGTGGACTGGGTGTTAACCCACACAAAACCGATTTGGTCTTATTTTCGAGGAGATACAAAATTCCATTTGTCAACCCTCCCCATATTAAGAAATCCAATTAAAATTCTCAGACGAGGCTAAATACCTGGGTCTTGTCTTAGATAAAAAACTAAATTGGAAACGCACCGTACAGGAAAGAGTCAAAAAAGCTACTGTAGCTCTCTTTTCCTGCAAAAAAGCTATTGGTAATAAATGGGGCTTACAACCCAGAATCACGCATTGGCTATACACATCGGTTTTCAGACCGATTTTAAAGTACGGTGTGGCAGTATGGTGGACTGCTTTAGGGAAAGCTATAAACCGCGACAAACTAAATAAAGTTCAACGGTCAGCTTTCCTATGTATAAATGGATCGCTTCGCACGACCCCTTCTGCGGCACTGGACACCCTACTCTACTTAACACCACTTGATATACTTAGCAAACATATCTGTAAGCTATTCGCCTCAAAACAACAACATTGGCCACCTCTCACGTTTCGTAAGGAATTCAAACTGGTTTCATTGAGCTTAGGAGAATGCCTCAAGATTCATGTGGTATCACAATGGGTCATTAAACTGGCGTAGGTGTGTTCTATTCCATCACGGACAGCCACTTTAACCTTGTTACGGTAGAAAAAGTTTTTCAATTAATACGTACGAACCAAAGGCACTAAGTATCACAAATAAAGGATTCTGATGATCGGATGGCATTGGCACTCGTTAAACATATGTAACTCCAGTATTTTGGTAGCACAATTAAGTTGTAGTATTCAAACCCTTCTAATGTTCTAAACCTGAGCCAGGTCATTTACCTACATGTTAATACAGGCTTAAAGATATAGTTTTGAGATTAAAAATTAACATTTATTTAGTAAAAATCATCGCATAGAGCATCAATGTTTCATGTGGCTTGCAATGTTAGCTGAAGTATTGCAGTCTATCGAAATTTTAGTTGGACAATTATGTAGTCACCTGGGAGTGGCTTTGTTCTATACTCCAATATTCACGGTTTTGAGTTAGGTGTGCATTCTATATATTTCAAGACCACACACCATTGATATTTGAACTTTTTTAAAAATTACGGGGGCCCTACTACGTAACTCGATTCTACTTTTATTCTATTACCGGGTTAGCTTTTGGAAGGAATTGGAGAAGGTTTGGAATGTGGTGGATGAACAACAACATGACAACTACCTTGTATACAAATTATGGACTTCAAATAAACACATCGAAAACTAAAGTCATGACAAATCACAGAAAAGAAAATTACGTATATTTGGGACAGCTAAAATCATTTAGGGACCAAGAAAATAAAGAAATGAACAGACGCATCACAATCATGGAAACAATAATTCTAGATCCAAATTTTACAATTAACAAAAGTGCAGACGAAATGAAATATATCTTCGACTCTGCTATTCTACCGATCCTTACTTACGGACTACAAACAATGAGCTGGACTGCAAACAGACTTGACCAGCTAAGGATATATCAGACCAAAATGGAATAAAAAATTCAGAACAAAATATCAAGTCAAAGGCGAGATGTACAAAATGACTACGAAATGGAGACCAGGAATCAAGAGACCAGCAGGACGACCCAATTAAAGATGGACTGACGTTCTATCACAAATAAGTACAAATTGGTACAACGAGCCTTGGGGGAGGCTTATACCATTAACCAATATTAATAACTTTTAATTTATTATTTCCCTTTCTTTTAAATTAAATTTAATTTTACAATAAATTTCAATTTATAACTACATATATAATCTTAATTATAAAAAATTTGAACTTTTGTCATTTTAGTAACAAGTATTAAATTGTCATAATTTTTATCCCTAATTGTTTTTTTAAATCATAGAAATTTAATTGTTAATATTAATTAATTTAATCAGAATACTTGAGGCAATAAAAATCTCAAAATAATAATAAGGATGTAGGAATGGGTACGGCAATAGAGGAGGGGGGGGGGGGGGGAGTTAAGAACGATATGGAAGTGAAAAGGAAAGAACCGAGAGGCAAGTGAAGAGAAAGGAAACCTGAACAGCGGAGAGGAAAGTTATACCTTGTGAGTGGCACGCTGGCGGACACGGCTTAGCTCGTTAAATGTGGAGGGGATCTTGTCCCAAAATACATAGTGTCCACTATTATTCAAATTAAATTTCCCTGACCAATTTGAAAATTTTCTCTGACAAAAAAATAAAAAATGTTGTTTTTAAATATCATTTCATGCGTATTTATGTATTTATATAATTCCTTAACCCTTTCGGTACGCGAGTGGTACGGAACAAAGAATATTTATATGTAAACGTACCACTCGCGTCCCGAAAGTGGTAGGAAATGTAAGTATTTGAATGGTGTTTATTAAAAGTCAGGCCAAAAGAACCTTCTATTTCTCAAAGATATATCTATTTCGGCACAAACTAGACATACAAATTCAAATTTTAGGCTTAACGAAAGAAAAGACATGGTCCACGTCCAACCATTGTCAAATGAAACAGTTATTTTGTTATGTTTGTGCATTATTTTATTACTGTACGTTGTACGAAATACCTACCTATTCAAGACTATGAAGTGAAGCTAGTTGCTTTTCTTTTTCAATTTAACTTTGACATATTTACAGCTATGGAAAAAGATGTCATATTGACGAAATGTTCGGTCAGGAAAAAGTGTCTTATGTTAAAACGTGAAAAAGGAGTTCAACTAATTTTTAAGAAATTAAAACAAAAAAAAGCCCAACCGCTTTACAAATTCCCAGACTTTCCTGATTGTGTTCCCTGACTTCCCAGTTTAGCGGACACCATGAAACACAACCAAGCTGGTAATAAAAACATATACATATGTACAATGTACATATCTTGTCGAAACAAAGGGAATGATAATACAAAAACACAATTGTTTTTGAACCGCTGTTATAGTGTGGTTAGCCACCAACCCATCCAAGCCGAGTTATTGGAAATGACAAACGTTGCAAAACGGGTTTAAATGATGTCGCGATCACGGGCTGATATCATCATTTTCATTTTTAGTCAAGCAGCAATAAAATCGAAGGTTCTATATTACTGTTACCAAGACCAAAAGGTTCCTAGCTCACAGCATAAAATTAGACTCTGCGGGGTACCCGTTCAAAATTATGCACCTGGGAATGAAAATGCTGATGAACTTACGAGAAAAGTTTCCACTCTGGATCAATCCAATATCGACTTTACCATAAGCAACCTATCATGTGACAGAATATAAAAAAGCCTTTAAATCTGTGCCTCAGTCAGAATATTATGGCCCAAATTCGACAAAACAGGATCCTGTTCCATTATGCACCTTGACAAACAATCTGTACGATTACTTGTGAAAACAATTATCGGCCACAACCTGTTAGGATACCACAGGTAGAAAATGAGGCCTGTTGACGACAGCATACTCGTATGTAAAGGGTATACAACGATGAGAAAGTGCACGAGGACACTACTCAGTACTCACTTGGCTGGGAAATGACAACAGCTAAAATTATAGGTTTTTTTCACTCACTTTTCACTTTTCAGAGAAGTTATAAAACTTTCAGGGTATCAAAAGGAATCGCCGTCAATCGGCCTCCTCCTCCAATTTCGGAATCACCTCTTTCTATACCCCCTGAAAAATGTCTTACCACACCCTTAGGCAAATATGAACATTTATTAACAAAACAAACAGCTTAATTATCATACACTAGACAATATTTATTGAGAAATTCACTTAATAGACATCTAGATCGTGAAAAGTTACTATAGGGTTTATAAATTGGCACGGGTAGATTTTGGCGCCCTTTGGTGGGCATTTTGTTTTGATGACATCTGTCAAATCTTTTGCTTATTATTTAGTTGTTTATGCCAAATCATCATGGCCAGTTACACGATTAAACAACACATTCAAATGATAAAACTTTACTATTAAAACGATGCGCGCATTGAGCATTGAGACGTGGTGGCCCTTCACAGTCGACTTTTCAGCGTTTGGTGGCCAAATTTGAGACGACCGGTTGTTGCGAGGCAAGAGGAGGTTAGGAGGTGGGTGAAGTGGAAGGGTAGGATAAGGATGAGGTAGGAAAAAGTCATAGGAAGAGTTTGGAAAGGGTAGGTTGGAATGTTAAGCTCCGGGGGACGCGGCCTGCTAGCGGTGCACGGCGTCAGCTCGTCGGACGGGGGGGGGATCTTGCCCCCGAAACTCAACCTCGCCTGCAGACAAAAACATATATCAGGCCAAGGAAAAAGGAAAGGGAAGGAAACATAAACGGACGGACTATGGCACAACAGGGCACTGCGGATGTTGTTGCAGTGAGGCCATTACCCACCCTACCTTTAGGTATCCGCGGCCAGTTTTGGATACCCCCAAAAACTGGTCGGTTAGCCTGTGGTTGAAACGACCTTTCAGTAGCTACTGGTGGTGGATTGGATCCGCGTTGCCCTACCGGAACAAACGCACTTCTATTATGGTTACCCGAACGATTTGGTAACCTCGGAGGAAGACCTACCGGTGTTGGATTGGATATCGGTGGAGGTACCGCTGGTTCTCGAGACGGCGGCGGGTTATTCGAGTTCGGAATAGCTAAAGAAAGCTTTTCGAGAAACCCACTGAGCTGCCGTTCGATTTGAGCGCTTACGTGAGCTGTTATGTCTCTCTCTAATTCCTTTCTACAGGTAGATATGCCTTCAGCTATTCCTCTGTTTATCCTGTGCTCTAAATCTTCAGGGATAACGGTTTTTTGTTTCTTTTTAGGCAACGTTCGAGCAATACTCTCCAGAATCCCTCGGGAACCCTGGTTGGATGAAACACCTTGCGCCCTAACCTCATTTTCCCTACCAGTGTTTGGCCTAACGGTGTTGTCGAAGGCCCCGAACATTTCAGGTGCTAGCGATGCTTCTAGATCTCCAGCACCGCTAAGATCGCTGTATGAAGGAGCAGATAAGGACCCTGTATGGACACTCGTGTTAAGGACGCTGGGAGCGTTAACTCCCGAGGTATCCACTTGTTGATATGTGGATCGGATGTGCCTGTCGGAGACCAAGGGAGAATGTAATACTTTTTGCCTTACTCTAGAATCTAAGTTTTGAGTGGCTGACCTAGTAATAGCCCTACTTTCCTCTTCTATTTCAGCGTTCCTGATCAGCTGTTGCACGCGATCTTCATCGTTTCCCTGGCGAGCCATTTTAATATAGTCAACAACCAACAGCGGAATTAGATGCGAAAACAACAACAAAAAGTATGGTGAGTTTCAACTAAAATTATCTAGCTAAGAGACCTATTTTCTTAACTAATACCAAAAAATGTAAACTATTTCCAAGAAAAACTAATTGTAACAAAAAAAATGATTAACTAAACCTAACGAAAATGAAATTGTCAAACAAAAAAATGAATAAATAACGTAATGACGAAAAAAAATAAGATTAACGAAAGTAGAATAAGACAAACGAAAAAGATAAATTGTAAAACCTAAATTAAGATAAATAAATTAATCAACAAAACCAAATGTAACTTAAATGAAACCTGTACACCAAATAATAAATAAATAAATAAATAAATAAGATAAGCAAAAAAAAGACTGTAAACTATACTTAGAATAAGAAGAAAAATGAAAAAGATAAATTGGAAAAACTAAATTAAGAAAAATAATTTAATCAAGAAAAACAAAATGTAAACTTAACGAAAACTGTATATAAAAAAAAAATAAATAAATAAATAAGATGAAAAAACTGAAAATTGTAAACTTGAACCTAACAAAATATAATATTGTAGCTAAAGATATATAAATAACAAAAAAGTTTAATAAATAACAAAAAAAATAAATAAATAACGAAAGAAAGGTTTAATAAATAACGAAAACAAGTAAATAAATAATGGAAACGAATAAAGTAAAGAAAATTAATGTAAATGAATAACGAACTTCTCAAAAACTGTACTTAAACTTACAAAAAAAACTGTAACTATATCAAAGTAAATTATTAAATAACCCAATAAAAAGCTTGTAAAAAGTTAACGATTAACTTTGAAATTTCAAAAACTTGATTTTAACTAACAAAAAAAACGAAATGATAAGGAATTAACTTAAATTAAATTATTCACCAAAATTATTAGGAAACGATTAAGAAAAGAATAATAATTATAATAGAAAAACGAAAAACGAAAAACAATAGATAACCTTCTAACAAATGTAATTCTAAAAAAACTATTTAGAAAACTTTGTAATGGTATCTTTGAATTATGTAAACTTACCAAAATTAAATAAGTCTTCTTGAATGAAAACAAATTAACTATATAGTAATAAACTTACCAAAAACAAACTTAACAAACTAAGAAAACAAAAGAAAAATTATAAATTGTTAATACTTTAGTAACGAAACGCAAATAGCAATAGATAACAAGAAAAATTAACGAAAAATCAAACGAAAAAATATCAGAGATTAACTTTTTGAAAATAACTATCTCACCAATGTACCAAAAAATAAATGAAAGAAAAGTATTTAATAAAGCTTGTAATTGAACAAAAAGATTTAAGTGATTTCTTCACTTCCAAATGAATATTTAATTTCGGTTTTCCAAAAGCATACGGGGAGCTTCAGGTAGCGTATGAGCGACCTAGTATGACCCTACTGACGACCTCGCTGAAAAAAAAGACATCAGACGGACAGACTAAACTTCCCCTGATGTGACCATAATAGTATAGGAAATCTACTAGAAACACAAACGATTTACATTACAAAGTTTTTCCTTACCGTTCCCGCAATTCTAGACTGTCTCCGGGGACCTTGCTAGAAGACATGAAACGGTAGGATAAAACTTACACAAAATTTTGGGACGATGATGTCGGACTACACGTCTCGCACAATCAATCGTCCAAGTAGAAAATGACGAAACTAGGAAAAGAAAATTGAAAAATTAGAAAAATAGAAAAGTAAAAAAAGTTAGGATGGGAATAGGTAAAAGACAAAACGAAAATGTACTGACTGACCTTACTAAAGCTTTCGCAAAGGAACGTCGCGATACACCTAGGTACGCCTGTGGCCTTCCTGGTGCAGACATACGCCCTTTGCAAAAACTTCAGTAATTCCCGACAGAACATTACACTCATTAACCGCAGTCACTGTGAATTTTCAAACACTCGTCGCAATACGACTAGGTACGCCTGTGGCCTTCCTGACGCAGACATACGAGGTTTAAAAATCCACAGCAAGTTTGGTTAAGACAATACAACATAAAAAAAACTGAAACTAGTACAACATAACTAATTCGCCAAAAAAAAAAATGTTCCAACTGGGTTGGAACACCCTTTAATGACGTTGGGCGCCATTTTGTTGCGAGGCAAGAGGAGGTTAGGAGGTGGGTGAAGTGGAAGGGTAGGATAAGGATGAGGTAGGAAAAAGTCATAGGAAGAGTTTGGAAAGGGTAGGTTGGAATGTCAAGCTCCGGGGGACGCGGCCTGCTTGCGGTGCACGGCGTTAGCTCGTCGGACGGGGGGGGATCTTGCCCCCGAAACTTAACCTCGCCTGCAGACAAAAACATATATCAGGCCAAGGAAGGAGGAAAGGGAAGGAAATATAAACGGACGGACTATGGCACATCAGGGCACTGCGGATGTTAGTGCAGTGAGGCCATTACCCACCCTACCTTTAGGTATCCGCGGCCAGTTTTGGATACCCCCAATCTGTTGGTCGATGATCGGCTTCAGGTCATCTTAATTATGGGTCCACTCCGCTACCCTCAACACCCCTGAAAAAAAAACTCTCAGCACGACATTGCTTCGCTAGTGCGAAACAACCAAATCAAAAAACAGTTTTCTTCCTTTAGTAGGCGTTTTGCGGAAGTTTATTCACATTCTTAAGTGTAATTATTATTGATTATTACTAAAACAAAACAAAAAGAAAATAAAATAGAATCGATACCGAAAGCCGTGTTCAATTATTAACTATAACACCCTTTGTGGTATCTTTCTTTCTCGAGACAACTATTGCCCTAGCTCCCTACCCCTATAGAGCTCTGTGGAGGTATCCGCTAGACGAAACACCCTGTGACTGGACCCGATACTACCTCGATTTTCGGTACCTCACAAAAATATGTTTATAGATCAAATAATCAAGAAAATAAACAAAAAAATTAGATGAATTAAAAACAACCAAAAAAAAAACTTCCACGCCGAGACTATTAGAACAAGTATAAACACATATATATATGCACAATATCTTTAAACTTAGCAAAAAAAAATTATGATAAAAAGATCACCGCCTTTGGTTATCATAAAAAAAAAGAGTAATTCCACTTAAAACTATCAGACAAACACAAACACAAAACTTTTCTTTATAGGTATAAATTTTTCTTATATTTAATTTTCGCTTAATTTTCTTTTATAACAGGCAATCTCCCTTTCTGGAATTCCTTCTTTTTTTTTCTTTGTTTTCTATCTTTCACTTTTATCTTTTCTTATCCTTCCTTTCTTTTATATCTTTTCTTTCACTATTTTTTTTTTCTTAGCCTTTGTATTTTTCAATTCTTATTACTATAACTCACGGACTTTTTGCTTTTTTATTTGTTTTGTCCTATTTCAGGATTTTAAGGATGCGATTCGGCTTCTGGAGCTAGATGGTAGGACTCCGGTTTGGTATTAACGCTGCCCGAATCGAACGAGCGCCCGATGCGGTATACTGTAGCCTCCCCAGCTATCACGTTGGAAGATCTCCTTTCTGGTTGTATCCAGCGAATCCAAATACCTCGATCGAGGATAGAAAGATTTGGGATGGTCAAATAAAGAAGCGGCGGCCCAGCTCCTGGGATTAGATCTGGGTCCGCCGAGAAATTGCCTAAGAGTTACTTTCTTTAATTATTTTTCCATAACACTTTTTCTTATCAACTCACCACTAAGATTCGTATTTAACTTTTAATTTTTTTCCAAGATGAACAAACGGAACCAAAAAACTTGCTTGCGAAACACGTCTTTCTAATTTTCTTTTATCTCTTATTATATATTTTTTTTTTTGTATCTTATTATTTTAATTCACTCTACTATACACTCGTGCTGCTTCTTCCTTAAATTCTTTTTAAATCTCCAAAAATGGACGACTACTGTAATGTATCAATCAGAACAGCAACAAACCCCCTCATCACTAATACTCCCAAAAGCCATCAGATGATGATTTCTCCTAACGGAAAGAACACATCGTACGATCCGCTCCTCCGTATACGTACGATCCCACTTATACTAACTACATTTACTCGAATTTAATGTCTAGGTATAGGTGAGTCAGACTAAATTGACATTTATGTTCGAACTTCGAAGTTAGAACGTAGAATCTGCTAAGGTCTGCTTACATCATGTCCGAGTTATCCTAAAGTTTCCCTTAGGGGCCGCTTCGATCGGGTCAGAAGATAGCTCGACAGGCGTCCGCAACACGGTTCAGTAAACAATCAGCCAAAGCCAACACCCGTACGAAATATCGGCCGAGAACATCGCAGCGGTCCGTTAAAGTGTAGAGCAGAACCCGAGGCAGTCTATTGCTGGCCGTGCACAAGAACTCGGCCTTTCGCAGACTTCAACTTGGCCAATTTTGAGTCGGGACTTGGGCCTACACCCGTACAAGATCCAACTGACCCAGTAGATCAAAGTTCCTGATCATAGACAACGCCGTTTGTTCGCTGACTGGGATTTGAATCGTTTGGAAAAGGACCCCAATTTTGGCCAACAAATCATCTTTAGTGACGAGGCGCTTTTTCAGATGAATGGCTGTGTTAACAAGCCGTATGGCGTATATTAGACGACACCAACGCGCGTGAGGTTCACCAGGTGATAATGCATCCTCAAAAAGATAGCGTTTGATGTAGATTTTGGGCCGGTGGCGTAATTGGTCCGTACTTTTTTGAAAACGAAGTTAGTGAGGGGTCACAGTCAACACCGAACGCTACATAACTATGATAATTATTTTCTTATGACCCAAATTAAACAATATGGACCTAGATGACATGTGTTTCCAGCAGGACGGCGGCGGCGCGGCGCTACGTGCCACAAACGTCACGACATCTAAACACAACATCTACCCGCCCTTATATTAGACTACCTTCATATGATGGTAACCTAAGATAATAAATTAAATAAGTCTAAATATTACAACGAAAGTTAAGACTAAAATCTATTATTTTTCTTACTATTTTATAATAATAAGTTTTAATACTATTTTTTTCGCCTGCACCCGGGCGAACCCGAATCTGTTGCTTTTGGACAACTTTTTTCCTTCAAACAGACGTCTCAAGAGACTCTATACTTAACTTTCAGTACTCGGTATGTGTATCACAGATCACCTCTTATGGAATGATCACATATTCGATATTGCCAAAAATGATGCTAGGTGCTTAGGATTTATCCAAAGGTGCAAGAAATGTGCCACCCCTTCTGATCTGGCTATAATTTACAAAGCCTTCATTCGTCCAAAACTTGAGTACAACTTGCATATTTGTGCAGGTTCCCCTTAAACAGGTTTAAGTATTTTTAACAGGATCCAAAAAAGAGCTTTGAAAATGATAGGTGATAGAACTATGACCGAAACAATTACGTCACTCGAACACCGCCGCAATGTTTCATGCCTTTCTCTGTTCTACCGATATTTTTATAAACAGTGTTGTGTCGAATTAACCAGTTGCATTCCCCCCCCCCTTAAAAAATTCAGCCGTAATACTCGTACTTCTAGGAATACACATCAGTTTAATTTCGGACGTACTGTCAAGTATAGAGATTATTTTTTAAATCGCACTCTGTTTTTCCCTATCATTTTGATATTCAAAACTTTAAGACCAATGTGCATCGGTATCTCCTCTTTAATCCTTCCCTATTTTCCCAAAGCTCGCACTGTGTTTAAACTTTAAACATGTTAAGGGTATTTATAACCCCTTGAGTAACAGCTTAGCCTCTCTTTATTTGCTAAAAAAAAAAATTAAAATCACAAATCTTACAAAATGTAGCATAGAATGAAATAACTTTGAAGTCAATACGTTGATCTATTCTCGAGATATTCGAATTGAACATCAATTTTTATTAATTTTGTGATTTTAGTGTTTGACTACTGAATTGTTATACAAAATTGACTGAATGTTGAATATAATATATTTTTATAAGGTGAAAGTAGTTTGAAGACATAATCTATTTTTTTTACCAACTGCCTATTTATTCTTAAAATTGGTATCCGTCAGTTTTATCCGAACCGAACATCAATTTTTACTAAACTTGCGTACTATTGTTTGTAGATTTTATTTTTTATGAAAAAACGGACTATTGGATTTTTGTAAAAAATTTACTGAATGTCGAAAATAATATTTTCTTTGACATAAAATTAGTAAGAAGCCAACATTTTAAATTTTTGTAAAGACATTTGAGTCGAAAATCAATTTTTACCAACTTTTATTAATTTTGTTTCGGTTTTTAATTCTTTGTAAAAAAAAATCAATTCGATTTTCCTTAAAATTTGACCAGATGTTAAAAACTTTATTCTTCGTTGCACAAAATTGTTTTGGAGATAAAATCATTTTTTGTTCGTAAGATTTTCGAGGTGACAAATATTTTTTTTTCAGTTTTTTTTTTATTTATAAAAAAAAACCGTTAATTGGATTCTTTGGTATCACGTTACAATATATTATATAAAATTTAATTCAAGTCTCTAGCGTTATTGGTTCGTGTGATATTTAGGGTTAACCAAAATGTTCACCTTTTTTTAAATTGCTATGGTAAAAAAAACCAACCACTCAATTTTTTTGAGAGTCCTTTCAGCATCTTTCTGCATTATTATCTGTATAAAAAAATTTATTTCAAGTCGATATCTCTACTGGTTCTTGAGCTATTGACGACGAAAAAAAACGTCGTACAATAACTTTCTATGGGAAGTTAATAAACCCAGCCACAACATGTCATAGATTACATGTTTAAAACAAAATAAAACCAACACTCTTGTCTGTAGACAACATTTTAATTAAACTGATCAATTTCCTATACACAACACAAAAAAGGACTTCAGTGCGGGTACTACATATGTACCAATACCCAATTAGAGAAACAAATATGGCCATTTGTTGAGTTTTTTTATTCTCCAAAACCGTTTGGCGAAATTAAAAGTTAACTACCTAACCTTCCTACCCTTTTTATGTCAAGGACAAAAAGTGAGACCGATTTGACCACACCAAAAGCTTTCCCATGTATTTATAGGTACCCTTGTACCTACAAATACTATTTCCCAAATTCGAATCCTTTACAATAAAATGTTGTTTGAAAAACATGATGTGTATTTGTATTTGCCGCCTGTTTGTAAAACTTATCAGTTGACCACCACTCTTTACATTCAAGTTCAAAAACCGCTGAAATTTAACTTTAAACTCGTAAACCGAGGATTTATCTCTTGGAATTTCCGCCGCTTACCGCTTCACACTTTGGCTTTGCTTTTTGGTTCATGGCGGGATACTCTCGACGATGTTTTATTTTTGGGTACGTCGAAATGCTCCTTTTTTGTAAGTGAAGTGACCAAAGTATCTACACTGGACCAGTGTGATTAAATTTTGTCCACACCCTATATATCTAAAGTGTAATATTGTAACCAACGCAACAATACACACCTCATACATCCCTCTTCTTCCCTTAGTTCTCTTCATAAAGCGAGAGTGTTTTTGTGTTTTTATTCTATGAAAACATAATAATGATTCCATTTATCTTGTTAGAAAGAAAGTATTCACTGCTCCTACAAAAACAACACACATAATGTTATAAATATGTATCCTTACACATTACAGTATACATGTTTATATTTTTATAGCTGTAACAGTAACGAAGGATAATCCTTTATCCTTCATGTTTTTTGAAGAACGAAAATGCACTCCTCTCCAGACCTCTCAGTGATTGTTGATAAAAGAAACAAAGCTTAGGTAGTTCTCATCTTTTTGCTCATCGAGATAAAATCGAATTTTGAGAGAGTATATGGGTGGGTCGCAGTCGGAGCTCGGAGTCGGAGCTCGGAGTCAGAGCCAACAGGATTGTGAATCAGATTTGTTTATAACTTGCTTGGAATAAAAGACTGGAATGTTGTGTACATGAAATCAGAAAGCTCCATCTTCCAGGTGAATTTTTTAAGTGAAAGTTACTTCCATTGGTTGAAAAGTGATGACACTTTAACTGGTTTTTTCAAATTGAAGTTATAGGTTCGTTTTATTTATTGCTTCATAGCCAGCACATTAATCAAGCCTAAATAAACTGTTTTAAATCACTCTTTTTGTCAATTTCATTTGATATTTCGATATTCCGAAATTGCTCATGGAGGAGTTTCTGTTGAATTAGTTATTTTGTCTCTTTATTTATTCTTTGTCAGACGGAAGGTACATAATACTTCTATGGAATGACTTCAACGCCCCTGTTTTACTTTCAAATATCGACAGTTGCTAACATTCTTGACTTCATAGTGGCATTACGCCAAAGTTCGGCAACACAAAATTCAATTACAATTACTCTTCATTGAAATTTAAGGGTGCCTATTGTTTCGTTTTTTTTTGTTTCAATAATTATTGTTTCGTTTTTGTTATAATTATTTACGTTCATTTCTAAAACGTTTCTTTTTTTGTAGGTACTTTGTTTCGAATTCATTTCGTTTCAATATTATTTCGAATTTCTTCTTTTGTTTTTTACTTGTTTCGATTTTCCGTCACAGCTTTTATGTATTACTTAGCCCTGGGTTATTTCGTCAATGGTTGTTTCGCATTTTGTCTCTATTTAATAATGTATTTTTTTGGAATTCGATTTTTTTGTTATCGGTTAGTTAGTTTATAACTGATTGATTGGCAGTCGTCGCGTGCGGTTCGCAAGCAGAATATTACCAATTAAATCTTAAATTATGGAATCTTTTTCCATTTGCAGTACATTTAAATCAAAGAGAAGAGGTGAAAAGCTTAATTTTGAGGGACTTAACTTTTCAAAAATTTAAGATTATGACTTCAAACTAATTTTGCCTAATAAGAAATATTGTTTTCAACATTCGGTAAAATTTTGAGAAAAATCAAATTAACAATTTTCTAATTTTATCTCACAGAAAATATTGTTTTCGACATTCAGTAATTTTTTTTTTATAAAAATCCAACACTCAGTGTGTTCATAAAAAATAAAATCTACAAAAAATAGTACTCAAATTTGGTAAAAATTGATGTTCGGTTCTCGATATCTCTTAAACAATAGAAGATTTTGACTTCAAATTAATTTCATTCATTAATTTTTTTTGTTTATATTAGAAATAAAAACTTTTTAAGAAATGCTACCAAAATTGGTAAAAATTGGTTTTCGACTAAAACTCTCGTTAGCACAAATAGATTTCGCAATCAAGCTATTTCATAATATGCAAAATATTGTTGGTAATTTAAAAATTTTTTTAAGTAATTCAACTGACAACTTTTTTAACAAAACACGAAAACCTAAAAACTTTTAAGCAAAACAAATCGACAGACGGCATGAGAAGTTATCAGGTGGGTCGCATCCCAGCCTCTTTTTTGGTTTAATTTTTGAGTGTGCGTATAGTGCCCAAAATAAACAAAATTGTTTCAGAATCCCCAAATGTTGAAGCAAATAACATCTTTTGGCCTATGTGTCAATAAGTAAATTGGGTTTTATGATATTTTAAAATTGGAAATTTTACAATGATTTTGTGCTTTGTGACATTTTCAATATCTTGGCGTTATTTTTTTGGGCAGTAAGAACAAACGCTTTTTTATATTTGGAATGTCATAAAACCCAAAAAGTGTTAACGCCCAAAGGTTCGGTAATACTGCCCAAATCGTACGACAAAAAAATTGTTTTAAAATAATTTTGGGCGCTATGACATTATTGATTTGAACGAAAGGACTTAACGCCGAAATTACAAAATAATTTCCTGGAATGCTAAGTTATTTTATGTGTGTTGTTTTTGATTGATAACCATACATTTAATCTGACTTATTTAATTTTTATTTTTAGTTTTGCCAATAAATAGTTAAATTCCATTTTATTAAAATATATTACATTGTTTTAATTTATTAGTAAAATTAATAAATATAAAGGTTTTCTATTATTTATTAAAAATAAAAACATATAATAAGTTACAACCAGGAAATCAATTATCTTAACTTTAATTTAAAAGTGTTTTCTTTTAAGAAGTTGAACAAACCAATTACAATTTCATGTAATTAATAAGTGTTTTTTTTAATTATTTCAATTACAGGTAGGTAATTAAAATATAGATATTTTTTTTAAAACATTTACAAGTTATTAAAATACATATATTTTCAATTACAATTGCGTTTAACTATAATGGAAAAAAGATCAATTAATAAATTATTTGTAAGAAAGTTGAAATTAATTACGAAAAACAATTATTATATTTCAACTTGTTTTTTGTTTTGTTAACTAATGAAAACTAAGCTGTGTTCTGTTTTTAATAAAACATAAATTTCATTACAAATAACTAATAAGTATACTCTAATGTTAAAATCTATTTTATTACATGTAGGACTTCAAGGTATTTAAATGTGCCAAAACCGAAAACTGTTATTTTAAAATGTCTACCTTTTAGGTTTATAACAAAAAAAAATCACTAAAGATACCTGCATGAAAATAAAGATATCATAAAGATAAAGATTTATATTTTCAATTTTTTTTTTAACTAAATCTTAATATTAAATCCTCAAGTAAACAAATAACAACTATATAAAAATGACTCAACATTTTTGTTTACTAAAACGTAAAATTTAACAACATCATATTGTTTGTGCCAAGGAAGAAATGAAATAAACAACTTAAACGCTCTGGTACCTGGGGTTTATAGCTTCAGTTACTTGGAATTTTAAGGAATATTACTGTCGAATGAGTAGCAAAACAATTATTTGTTTTTATAACAAAAGGATAAAAGCAACGTAATTTTCACGTTTAACAAAAAAATTTTATATGTTTGGAGTTTGGCGTGTTATACAACTTGGATTTTGCCTGTTTAATGATGCTTTAGTCCAGTTTTAGGTGTACAAGGGTGTCAACTTTGGAATGAGAGATAGTAAACTTGAAATTTGTTTATACCTTCATTTTGGTATCCTAAATATTGTGTAAAAAGTCTCTTAAAATCTAGTTTTCGCGTTATAAATTATGAAAATATGCTTTTCGTAATTGTCTCAGTCCCATGGTTTTAACACTTTTAACAAAATTGTCAAAAATACAATTTTCTTAAATGTTTGACCAAAAAACTTTTTCCTTAAAAATTATAAACTTTTAACACCGAAAAGACCAGCATTTCATCAGTTTATGAGTGGTTTCTATTTTCAAAAACATGAATGGTTAAAAATTCAGTTTGAACCCAAGGAACTGTTGTCGGGGTACTCTATAATAAATTCCTGAATACCTAATGTCCTTTACAACCCATTTTTCTACAACTACAGCGTGGCCCACGTCTATTACCAATTCCAATAATCAAACATCATTTTAATTAGTTCATTTAGAGCTGTAGTGAATGGTATCACTACAGCTCTAAATGAACTAATTAAAATGATGTTTGATGTTTGTTTTGTAATTGGCTCTAAAAATCTATTTTTAAAAACCCAGCCTCATTACTGGAGCCTTAAATCATGCCCTTACAATTATTTTATTAATTATCAAATGATAATTCAATGGTCGACAAAATTACCTTTTTATTTTTGTCACACAAACAAAACAATTCTTTTTTAAAGGATTAGGTTGTCGTGAATTAAAATTGAAGATTTTTAAAATATAAAACTTTAAAAATGCTAAAGACAACCAAAAACGATTTTGCAAAGTACAAATCTTTGTCTTCTAATAACAGTTTAAATCATTTCATCATCTTATCAGTTCTTAGTCTTTATTTGGATCTACATATATAAGAATTGAGGAAACCTTGGGTTTAATACTTTCATAATTTTGTAAAATACGTTTTAGAGTTAACTTTTAATTGTTGATTGCGAATCCAAATTTAGATGGTCTCAAAAGTATATGTGTTTTTTTGAGTTTAAAAAAGTAATTTCCCAAAAACGTTACGTGATAGAGTAGTTTTGAAGTCAGATTTGAATAACGGTTATTAAAAACCATTTTTAAAATCTAATTTATTTGACAGGACCAAAAACTTAGCGACCAGAATGGAAATGGTTTGGATTAAATAACTATCTAAGCTTACACATTTTGACAAAAAGTACACTATGTATTTTGTACTATAGGATCTAAGATAATCACGAAAAAGCGGTTTTAGCCACTTTTGGCGGTCCATAATTTAGGCCGCGGAACCGAGATTTTATGAGACTTTTTACACATTAAATGAACACCAAAAGAAAAGTATAATCGAAGCCGTTAAATACATGGTAGGTTTTAGATTTACACTGTTCCATCATAACGTTAAGGTAGATAATCATGCAAATATAAACCAAGCTATAAGTACGTAGAAATAACTTTTTGGCAAAATACATTATTGATAATTTATTTATTTGGCATCCCTGTACCATAATAGCATCAAAATTCACATCCCCCCATATAAACACCAAATGAATCATTCAGAGAGGTATAAATCACTCTTTATCTGAAGTTAAAGTGAATACGGTCGCTAAGCAACACACAATGCACAACCACCCCCCACAAAATATACCAAATACACATTTCCTGTGTTCATTCTTAACGGGCGCCCAACATTTATTCCATACTTTTAAGGGTTGATGCCTGGAAATGCACACACACACACACACGTACATACATTCACTTCATTGGAATTTTCTCAATGAATGGAATCACCACGACAACATGACCGAAAAGTAGCGGTCTAGCTGCGCGAATAAAAAGAAATAAATAAATTCCGCCACTATCATTTTCCACAAACGACATTTTAATAGTAACTCTCCCACACACACACACACACAAACACACGATGAAAACAAGTGTATCCGAAAGAGATTCTTTTCTGGGATGCCGATAACACCACATCTCATCGCCGTACCGAACACCGCACCGCACCGCATCCTCATAACGCGCGCCGATCTGAAAACAAATCATCATAACATTCCATTTCCATCGACTACGTCTGGTTCAGTCAGTTCAGGCGTAGTATCCGTAAGATACATTTCAAATTGTTCAAGAGATTCAAATTCGTAAGTACTGAAAAAAAGCGCACAATCAACACACATCATAACACAGCCAAATTGCAGCAAATTGTGTGTACAATGTAAATTCCACGAGAGAAGGGTGCAAATTTGTCGTCGTCGTACTCTCGTGAGTCGTGATATTCCTCTAGGACGCTTTTACACACCGAACACCGTACACCGAAGTTCGGATTTGAATTCGGATCTGAAATTCTGAATTTGAACGTGAAGCACAGCCAGCAGCAAGCCGCTATTGAACGCTATTCCTCGGGCGAGTGTTGTCGCAGAAGGTTCGTCGCCATTACCATCGCTATCGCCAGACAGTGATATCTATCTATGTTCAAACCGAGTTCTTAAAAATACAATATTAGTGTTGGGTGCTCTTTAAATAAAAATTCTAAATCATATAAAAATTAATAAGTTATTAAAAAGAAAGTCTATAGTGCTACGCATTAAAGCTTCCTCGCTCCAACCATCCCCCGCCCTACAGCTCGGTCTGTTTTTGCGTTCTTAAATCTGGGGGTTGGAAAAAAACAGAAAAACCAAATTGAAAGACGAAGTAGAGTTTTTCCACCAAATTTTCTGTAAACTTCGTCGCAGGAATCCTATTTACTCCTGTGTGTGTGTGTATTATTGTGTCTGTGTTTTATTTTTCTTTTTTTATTTTTGTAGCGTACCCAAACCCCGAACGTTTCTGTCTTCTTGATATGATTACAATGAATGTGATGAAAAATTGTGTCGTGTCGTCGTCGAGAGCTTGATATGACAAACAAATATGAGTGTGACAAAGAAAAAATCATAAAGAATTTAAATTAAAATAATTCTACAACAACAACTACCAAGGTGTTCAATTTTGTTTAAGAAAATAAACAAAAAAAAAAACTAAATCAATCTTCAATAATCATGGATAGCTCTCCGGATCTTTCGTTAAAGCTCCGCCGCGGCTCGAGTGATTCACGGGATTCATTTTACATGGATTTTGCTCAAGGAATTGACTCTGATATTGAGGAAGTGGATACGACCGTAATTGCACGGCCCCCGGCACCTCCACCGCCACCCCCTCAAACCCTACCCACTACGACTCCTTCTCAGCCACCACCTCCACCAGCCATGGAAATACCAATAACGTCTAGTACTCCAATAACGATTTCAAATTTTTCGGGGTCTTCCCATCCCTTGCCCACACTTCCCGAAGTCCCGTCGCCACACTACAGAACTGGATCGTCCGATGTGGACCTGCAAACTGACACCGAGGGCGATGACGAGGACGAGGATGATGACGATGATGGGGATCGAGCAGTGATGCCACCACCATTGCCCCCACTTCCTCCCAATATGCACTATGTCCTCGATTCGGAGGAGACTACGCCTTCTTCGTCATCTCCCTCACCACCACCAACTCCACCGCCATGTGCACCACTATCTATAGTTCCTTCACCACCACCTCCATTGCCTCCGCTTCCAATGTCGCCTGCAGGTTCGCCTCCGCCTCCAATGTCACTAATGGGACATCAGGAGCAGCCACATCCGCCAGATGGCAGAAGCAGCAGCACCAGTGGCAACGGTCCAACAACAACAGCAGTAACAACAACACCACCACCAGCATTCAATGATGTCGAAGATCCCAACGTTGAAGCCCCCGAATTAGATGAAACAGACGCTGACGAAGAAGAAGAAGAAGCGGAAGCAGACGATGAAGCCGATGAAGTAGACAACGACGATGATGTTAACGATGACGACGTTGATGATTTGGAGCAACAGAGTGGCGCTGCTGCTGCTGCTGCTGCTGCCATGAATGGAATACAGGAGTATACTCCACAAGCAGAAGAAACACAAAGCATTGATGGAGGAAACAATGACGATTCGTCTACGACAATTACCACACCAGCGAGTAATGGATTCTCGACTTCGTTGCCCCTCACCGCGGCCGCTAGCAGTAACATGACCGTGGCTACGGACTTAACAGGAATTGAATCGGAACCAGTAATTATTGTGCCAACACAGCAGCACCAGCACCCGCAATCGCAAACGCACCCTCACCCGCACCCGCACCGAACCATGCCAATACCAGTTCCAGGACCGACTGTTCCAAAGTCAGCTACTCCGCACATCATTCAGCCCAAGTCATTATCACTTCGGGAAAGGTAAGTTCGAGTTATTTACTCTTCTTCATATTTAAGACCCATATACAAGGTACAATTTGTAGTTTAAGTTTGTTAACAAAGAAAGTTCGCTGAACTCGCACAGACCACGACCACGAGCATGATTCTTTGCTAATTGGTCCACATGAAATATTAAACTTTCCACCATCAGGCAAACGTAAAGTAGAAGCTAGGGGGTTATTAAATAAGGAAGTCCTGTTAGTTTCTATTCTCAAAACTCACATTCAATCATCAAATATTAATGTGACGGTACTAACCTAGTATTCTCGAGTAGGTTCATTTGAATATCATTCTTGTGCCGCCATCGCTAGCCCTACCTCTACCGCGTTCTTGCCACCCCCACCCCGACCCCCATCACCGCACCACACTGGGTTACCTCTATACTATAGAGGTATACTATAGCCATCATAACGAACCAAACCCAACAGCCATTGTTAGAAATGGGTAAATGTGGTTATGATGGGTCTATTTGGAGAAGACTGACCTAAATTGTGCAACAAACGTTGAATGCACTTTGAAAAGAAAGAACTTTCAAGTTGAAAGGAGCCGCGAGGCTTGAACAAAAAATTAATATCCTTTGTTGTTCGTTGCGGGTATAGGCGAGTGTAGTACAGGAACAGGACTATTGAATATGAAAAAGTTTCAAGAGGCTTTCGGTTTTCATATATACATACATACATATACATATATATCTATTATGTATGAACATAAAAATCAAATTTATACACATGTACTTATTTACATAAAAATCTATGTATGGGAAAAACGTAATTATGTATTCACTTGTAGTTTTGTTCGATTTATTTATGGTTCAATCAAGATTTTGATCATAAGGTACAAAACTAAAACAGTTTTAAAATGTTTGGGAATAGGTTACAAGGATGTTCTTTAAAAACAAAGGGTCTCATGTTGGTGCTTAGCTATTTTAATATTTTTTGATTGCACTTTTTAACCTGCTTTCAATTTAATTTAACACTTTAATTCTTATTTTGTTTAATACACAGATTTTTAAGATTCTGTCAATTAATTTATTGAACGTGAAATGAGCACTGAACTTCTACAAATCTGATATTGAAAAATAAGAAACATAATCTTTATGCTTATAAAACATCAACAATTAATTTAGAAAAATGCACGAATACTTGTTCATCATTTTAGTTAAGCTTATGTAAGAACTGCCAAAAGTATCCATAATTCCAAACATGTCCAAGACTTAGACATGTTTTACTTCTCGACAAAAAAAAGATGCTAAGATGCGACGTATTGTACTACGTTACAATCTTCCCGTTTTTGCCCCTAATAAAAAATCGAAGATTAGAATAATTTTTAGTAGAACTTTATTTTCTTTAATTCTAAAAGTATAAATAAAGTATAAAAATATTTGTATTTTTATAAGTATTTTTTTTTTTAAATTTAATTTTGTTAAAATTTGTATCAGATGTCAAAAATTACATTTGTTGTAGAACAGTATTTTTCTGCTGCAATTTATTTTCAATTTAGTTTCGGGATACAATTTTTAGTCAACCATATCTTAAGAACCAGTGGAGATATTGACGACACTACAAAATTCCCATTCGTGCCCGTCTGTCGATATTTTTAAAAGTTTGACAAAATATTAATAACAACATTGAAGTCAAAGTCATTCTGTGCTTTCATGATAATAGAGTCGGAAACAATTATCTATTAAATTCTCATTGTTTTTGTTGGTTTCCGTGTTTTATAAGAAAAATTGTTTCTTATTCCCGATATGTTTTAGTTGAAAACCAACTTCAACCAATTTTTAGTAGCATTTTTTGAAATTTTGTATTTCTTATAAAAACATTCCAGCTGTGCTTTTCTAAGAAAATAACCTTATGTTAATAACAATATTTAGCATAGTTTTGAAGGCAATACCATTATTCAATCTCTAAATATTCGAGTCGAACCTCAATTTTTACCAAATTTTTGTGGTATATTTTGTAGATTATTATTTCTTATAAAAAGTATTGAAAAATGGATTTTTCTCAAAATTTCACCAGATGTTAAATATAATATTTCTTATAAGATCAAATTAGTTTAAAGACAATATCCAATATTTTTGCCAAAATATGCGAAACCAAAATCAGTTTTTACCAACTTTTAGTAGTATTTCTTTTTGTCAATTCGATTTTTCTAAAAAAATTAATTTCTAATTTTAAAAAAACATCGTCAAGAAATATAATTTTGTTTTGTAAAATATTCAAGATGACAAATATTTTTCAGTTTTTAATTTATAAAGTGAACGTCATTTCATTATCATTTCGAATATTTTAAAAACAAAAAATGATGTTGACTCCAGAATAATTTTAAGCAACAAAAAATAACATTTTTGATAATTTTAAAAATATTTGGAAAAATGTAATTCACGTTTTTTTTTGCAAATTGGTATTGGAATCTGGAAAAAATGATTTTCTACATCTTGGGAACAAAGAAAGATATTGACTTAAAACTTTTTTCATCTTATACAAAATGTTGTTTATAATATTTTGAAAAAACTTTTTGAAAAATTCAAATGAAAGTTTTTTTTTATAAAAAAAAAACAAAAAAATACTAAAAAGTACTACAAATTAAATTTTTCTTAAATATCTTGAAAATAGAGAACGATATTGACAGCATTTCCTACGAAAATCAAAATCCTACCAAAATTGATAATACATTGATTAGTTAAATCTCGAAATTGCCAGCTACCCAAATAGTAGGCTATAAACTATACAAATTGAAATCTCTTATAAGAAAACACTAAATTATTCAATTCAATCTCAACATTTTATGAATGTCTTCTTAAGACTTTCAAAAGAATAAAGATTCTGTCAACTGTGGAGATAAAATACAAAAATAATTTTAAAAACAATTAACTTACCAGTCTTATACTACAGGGTGGGCTCAATGAATTCTTTATGAATTTTAACTGGTCACTATGCTTCCTCGATAGTGACGTAGATTCCAGCGCAGATATGGTTACAAATTTAATTCTTTGTGGAGTGAGAAATTTTATCCCGAATAGAGTAAAATTTATCAAACATAAAGAGAACTCATGACCTTGACATACACAAATCGGATAGTATCCCCCTATTGTTCTGAAGAGGTGTTCTGCAACGCTGGGAAAACCACTGCGTAAGCTTTTCCATCTTTCCTGCTCTACAGGTCTCTTTCCGAGCGGACGGAAAACAGCATTTGTACAGCACGTCTCCTACCCCTCCAACAATCGTCCAATAGCACGCACGTCCCTTCTTTCCAAGGTCTTGTTAACGCTGATTAATTATCAGCTTAAGAAATATCTCGAAACACGAAAACTTCTTAATGACCGGCAGTATGGCTTTCGTAGCAATAGGTCTACTGGTGATCTCATGGTTTATCTCACCGAACAGTGGAACAAATCTTTACATCGTTTTGGAGAAAGTAAGATTATTGCACTTGATATTTCAAAGGCATTTGATAGAGTTTGGCATCAAGCTCTCTTATCGAAAATGCGTGCTTTTGGTATTGATGAATCTCTTCTTCGTTGGAATAGAAATTACCTTTCTAACCGTTCAATGCAAGTTGTAATGGATGGTTTTGGTTTCAAGTCTGAAATTCATAAAATAAATGCTGGTGTTCCCCAGGGCTCCGGTTTGTCTCCGGCTCTAACGATCTTTTGTCTTTAACTTCTAATCCATTAAACTGTTTCGCTGACGACAATACTCTCAGATTTTCATATTCGTCTTTAGATTCGTATCCTTGTACCTCGGATAAGGAACCTCAACGACAGTGTATGATAAGTCCAATGAGGAATTATAAACCGTGTAGAAATTAATGCTTCAAAAACTCAATGCTGTCTCCTGTCGTAAAACCGTAACCCACCCCAGATGCCGCTATCCATGAGTGGCTCATGCATCCAGGAAACTAATCAACTTTCAGTAGGTACTCGGTATTTGTGTCACAACATCACTTATGGAATTATCACATATTAGATATTTTCAAAAATGGTGCTAGGTGCTTAGGATGATCTGGCTGTAATTTACAAAGCCTTCATTCGTCCAAAACTTAAATATAACTCGCATATTTGAGCAGGTGCCCCTAAAACAAGTTTGAGTATTTGGACAGGATCCAAAAAAGAGCTTTGAAAATGTTTCATGCCTTTCGTTGTTTTACCGATATTTTTATAAACAGTGTTCTGTGGAATTAGCCAGTTGCATTCCCCTCCTCAAACAATTCAGCCTAATACTTGTACATCTAGGAATGCACATTAGTTTAACCTTGGGCTCAATTTCGGACGTACTGTCAACTATAGAGATTCTTTTTTTAACCGCACATCGTGAATGTGGAATGCTTTACCCAACTCTTTTTTTAAGATCAATGTGCACCGGTATTTCCTCTTTAATTCTTCCCTTTTTCCTAAAGCTCGCACTGTGTTTAAGCTTCAAACATTTTAAGGGTATTAATAACCCCTTGAGTGCCCGTTAATTATAAAAAAAAACTGGCATAACTCTTGAAGTACTCACTCGTTTTATTTAGTTTTTTTTTCATACGCGAATGTAGTACATACAAATCAATTTATTGAAATATTATAAGAAAACAAAACATAAGGCAACAACCATTTTGCTTGATGTAGACATTGGCCGCAAGAAATTTTAAGAAGTCCAAGAAATAGTTCCTCTTTGAAATTCTCTACAATTTTGTTCTGGAAATCTTTGTCGCTTTGCTTCTACATACTTCGAAACGGTTGACACAACTCTCAAACATGAAGGCTATGCGGGAGCTCAAAAATTATGTATGAGAGAATTTTAAAGCTTTGTTTTGTTCTTTTGTTTTTTTTTTTTTTACTATAATTTCCCAAGAATAAATTTATAATCTGCAAAAATTGTTATTGGAGAGATTATTTTGTTTTAATTTTCCTTGGAATTCCTTTGCAATCGTATAGCGTTTATGAATATGCCCTCTTTATCTATTTTCAGTTATTTATTTGTTATAAATGAAAATAAAATTTGTATTTTATTGCCTTAAACTTTGTTGCTAAAAATACTACTTTTAACTGAGGACTTGACTAAGAATCGGAAATTGAGTTCTATTACAATCGTTCAGCACAAATTCATCAATTTTTAACCAATAAATATTCCAGGAGGGGTCAAATGTGCCATAAAGCTTATAAAGTTTAGTTGTATAAGTAAAGATTTCATCTTAAGATTTGTTAGTAATTTAACGATATTCACCAAAAAGCGTTTTGCTGTCAAAAATAACTAAAATCTTTGTTTTCACACAATTTAGAATTGGCAAATCCTTAGTAATGCTTTAAATTATTTTCACAAGATATTTTCTGAGAGAAAGAGCAAATATTCAGGTTCTTAGGAAGTAACCTTTAATAAAAGATCGCCAATTTGATATTAAATTGCTTTTAAATTCCTGAAACTTGTCTTTAATTCCTTCTTATTTTATTTTGACGCACATAAACAGTGTAAGGCTTTCTTAAAGTGTTTTTTATTTCAAAATTGATTTTCTATAAAATATTTTATGATTTGTTAAAAAAATTAAGGAAATCTCCTTTTTAAAAACTGAGATTTAAACACGAATTTCAAGAATATAAATGTCCCAAACTGTTTGGGCCAAACACAGCAAAAGTGACACTTTCGTTAAACTAATGACTAATTGGAAAACGATGAACGTTTCATATCTATTAATTTAATATAAAAGCTTTTAATCTCTCGAGAACTGAAGTGCAAAAAGATTTAGAATTTAGTACTTTTTTAGAATTTGTCTTCTAGCATCAGCTCTAATCTACGAGTAAGCAGACTGATCTGATAACAGTTGCAAAAATAACATATTCTGTTTAATTTTAATACGAATAAAGATCAAATTTTCTGGCGAACATTCTCATTGTCTGGGTTTCTGCATTAAAATTTTTGTAGCATTCTTCGCATTTATAGAATTGCCAACTAGAAGAGAATATACTATTTTTGGAAAAAAGCTAAATTTTAACACAATTTCTAACATTTTTGCGTGAAATCCACCAAAAACCGTCTAAACTATTGTAATTTAACTCTTAAATATGGCATATTTAGAAAAGTGTTGGAATCTTAGAATGCATTCATATGTAGTTAGTCGTCCAAATTAATTAGTTAGGCGTATGCCATATCTTGCTGGACAACAGTGCTCTACAAAAATCTAATAACTAAAGTTGTTTCTTTACCCCCTGGAATATATACCTATGTAAGGTTAAGATACACATTATGTTAATTAAATATTGTCAGCCTCTTTTAGAATTTTTTTTAAGCGGTGCTCAAAAACTCATCTTTATGTTAAGTGTGCGAGGCGTGAACCCTTAGAAGCTGCTATTGATTGGACCTCCCTTAATTTTTTTTTCTGTACGACAATTTATATTTTAAGTAAGAATAGAAGCCATTACAACTTCTGCTATTTTATCAGCTATTGCAGGCCCGGTTAGGTCTTGGTCTCTAAACAAATCGATGTTAGCTTTTAAACACTGCTAAAGCATGTAATTATTCCAATTTTTCTTACAATTTTAGATCAGGAATTAAGTCCAACAATTGAAAACGCTCATAACTATTTAGTGGAATCAAAGAACCTCTTGCTTTACATATGAAATACTTTACAACTTAACGAAAACAAAACTCGCGATTTATTTGAATAATTTTTTTTGAAATATTTTTTTTGTTAACATCTTAAGGGAGTAGTTAGCATCAACAGATGGCACAACAATCCTCAATATTTGGAAAAAACTACGTATCTATTTTAAAGATTAGTGTATGTAAAGTTTTTTGTCTTTCTAAAATTGTCAAAACCTTAATGTACTCGTAAGCTTTAAAAAAAGTTGTAATCACAAAAAACACAAATGTACTCATTTAAATAATATACAGAAAAGAATTTTCCTTAACATTTTATACCGAGACACTGTAGGTACAATGAGCCTATATATACTTATAAATTTGAATATGTTCACTTTTTCATACGAATTTAACACAAAAATTAAAAATAAATATGAATTATGCAGATGCTTAAAATAAGAAGAAGCCTTCTGAAAATATTTAAACAATTTTCTTCCACATTCCTATGTTTTCACTTTTTCATCTATTTTCTTTTTTTTTCTTTTGTCTTGTTTCCAAGGATACGTTGTTTTTTGTATTTTAAATGAGAATACATAATTACTTTTCTGGAGCATTATTACTCCTGCAAATGATGGAGTTCTTCACAGAAAGGATCAACTTCGCACTTGTATGTTAAAGGGTTAATTTACCCTTTCCATTTTGAAGTAACTTTTAAGTAATAAGAGGAGAGGACTAAGCATGACACATTCATTTTAATATACATTCATACATACATATACACATTATAGCAATTTTTCTTCCTGTCTAAAAAATACTTCCTTGCTATTTAAAGAAAAAAGTTTAAACTTTTCACAGAAATTCATTCATATAATGTAAAAAAAAAATATTTTAGTCTTTCAGCCAGTTTGGGGCGGCCGGCAGTGTTTTGCACCTTCATCAAAATTTCTATCAAGTAAATCTCTTTGTCCTTATTTCAAATTGAAAATTCAAAAATTTCCAGATTATGGCATCACTCTTAGCAAACACTTGACATCATTTAATTGAAGTTTTTTTTTAATTTTTAACTTTAAAACCTTTTGACCCTTAGTCTTAAAATCTCCACCTTCAAAATCTTCTTCTTTATCTTCGTTTCTGATAAAAATCTGTTGATAACGAAATCTCCCGCCAAATGAATATTTTCCTTTAAAAAGTCTTAAAGGAAGGAAAAGTCAAACATCCGCTGTTGTCGCCACCACCATTGGCCGACGACACGACACGACATCAGAAGGAAAATAAACCTAATTTGTTAATAATGTATGCGCCCTCACTCCACCAAATTTAACGACTACGTCTCTGTATTCTTCCGTTTTATGGAGATATAGCTATGTAGTCATAGTTGGTACCTATATTATATGTAAGAACAATTTATTTCATCGGCGACAGTAATGTAAAACCCAATAAAACTCATACATATACACGAGTCTAGCAGGAAAAGCTCCTTCTGTTTTAGGTAAGGGTCGGAGTTTCGAATTACCGGCCTTAACATTTTTAATTATGGAGCTTGGTCCACGTACACATTTATTTTGCTTCATAAAATGCCTTTTAATAGGAACTTTGTTGGTAAATATCTGCCATATTGTAGAAGCTACATACATTGGTTGAAATTAGTTGGTCGCTAAGAAAATGTGAAAATAAAATATGGTTTTTTATCAAAATCTGTTGTTTTTATGCTCTTCTCCCATTTTTCAGGCGCCATAATCGGTCTATGGAGAGGAATTTTCTTGTCAAATATTGATACTTGCATCCGCACAAAAATCATATCACAAAAAAGGGATTTTTTTCTGAATGGAACCTAATTTTTTCAAAAAATTTTCATCTTTGAGCCCATTTCTAGATGAATGGTTAAATTAAGTAACAAACGTGGTGAATTTGGGACGATGCCAATTCATAGGAGTGCGTTCGTTTTTTTTCGCCCAAAACCATATCACCCAAATTAAAAGTGTCATAGCGCCCCAAATTTTGTGTTTACATTTTGCTGTTGTACGATTTGGGCAATATTACCAATCTTTTGGACGTTAAGACTTTTCAAAATAAAATGAAGCATGCGGTCTTATTGCCTAATAAAATAACTCCAAGGTTTTAACATTTCTTATCGCCCAAAAATTGCTCTATCGCCCAAAAACTTTTTCAGAAGAAAATGCCACAAATCCCAAAATCAAATCAATTTTAAAATATCATTACACCCAAATAGCTTAGTGAAATATCGCCGAAAAGATGTTATTTGTTTCAATTTGTTTGTTTATTTGGGAAACTACGAAATTTTCAGTTTTTAATTTTTTCACTTAAACGCAAACATTAAACGAAAAAATGTCAAATCACCCAAAAATTCGGAACGCGAAGAAAGTGAAACAAATATGTCTGGCTGTATATTACTTTAGGCCATAAAAGCCAAATTCAAAATAAAAAACTCTTTTGGGCAAAATGACAACTAACAGTTTTAGCGTTCTTTTATTTAAAATTTATTTGGACTTTATAGAATTCGCTTTTGGACTTTAACGTCGCATAGGAGATCCACGAGGAACTAATCCATTTCTGAAAAGTGATTGTTTGCTGTGGAGATTGGAGGCTGTATTTTGCTCCGTATTTTTTTGAACACTACAACTTTTTTTAGGACATCAGTGACCTCTCAACACAACTATAACGACGGCGCCAAGTGCCAACGCCAACATAACTCCTGTCCTGATATATGCGTTACACTCATGGAAAATTGTAACTTTCCGGATGCGCGATATATAGAGAATTCAAGGGGGATATTTGAAAATTGTTAAGCTACAATAAGACGGTCAACGAGTTGATTCTTTGAATTAAAAAGAGGCTGGGATGCGACCCACACTGATAACTTCCCATCCCGTCTATCGATTTGTCTTGCTTAAAAGTTTGTCTAAATGTATCAATTCTTACCAAATTTGCGTTCTATTTTTTGTAGATTTTATTTTTTTTTATGAAAAAACGGACTGTTGGATTTTTATAAAAAAATTACTGAATATAAAAAACAATATTTTCTGTGAAATAAAATAAGTTTGAAGCCAATATTTTTAATTTTTGAAAAGCTATTTGAGCCGAAAATCAATTTTTACCAACTTTTATTAATTTTTTTGTTTAGGTTTTTATTTTTTGTAAAAAAACTGTCAATTCGATTTTTCTCAAAATTTGTCCTAATGTTGAAAACAATATTTCTTATAAGTTAAAATTAGTTAGAAGCCATAATCTCAAATTTTTGAAAAGATATTTAAGTCGAAAATCAATTTTTACCAACTTTTGTTAATTTTTTTTTTTCGGTTTTTAATTTTTTGTAAAAAAACTGTCAATTCTATTTTTTTCAAAATTTTACTGAATGTTGAAACCAATATTTTTTGAAAGATAAAAGTAGTTTAAAGCCAATATCTCAAAGTTTTGAAAAGATATTTGAGTCAAAACTCAATTTTTACCAACTTTTTTTTATTTTTTTTTAGGTTTTCATTTTTTGTAAAAAAAACTGTCAATTCGATTTTTCTCAAAATTTTATCAGATGTCAAAAACATTATTCTTCGTTGCACAAAATTGTTTTGGAGATGAAATCATATTTTAGTCGAAAAATTTTCGAAGTGACAAATTTTTTTTTTCAGTTTTTTTGATTTATAAAAAAAACCGTTAATTGAATTTTTTTCCAAAAATATAATTGTTTTGTATCACGTTACAATATATAATACAAAATTTAATTCAAGTCTCTAGCGTCATTGGTTCATGAGATATTTAGGGTTAACCAAAATTTTCACCTTTTTTTTAAACTGCTATGGTAAAAAAACCACCCACGCAATTTTCTTGAGAGCCCTTTCTGCATCTTTCTGCCTTATTATCTGTATAACAAAATTTATTTGAAGTCGATATCTCTTCTGGTTCTTGAGCTATGGACGACGAAAAAAACGTCGCGAACGTACGGACGTACGGACGTACGGACGTACGTACACACGCACGCACATACATCTTTCTAAAAATCTTTTATTTCGACTCTAGGGACCTTGAAACGTCGAGAAATGTCAAAATTTTCAATTTGTCAAATCGGACCCATTACAATAACTTCCTATGGGAAGTTAAAAATAACATCAAAATCTATTCCAAGGGTGTCACGTTGTTTAAGTCAAGGCGTAGACAATTTTCTGTGACCCTGAAATGTCTGAGTCAATGCTTTTTCGGACACGATGACTGGTTGTTGGGATTATCGGTCATCGCGTTGACCGTGTCCTAACATTGCCAGGTCAGAATTTTATATATTTATAATGCATATACATATATGTATGCATATATAATTAAGTCGCCTGATAATGTTTCGTACCACGCCTTCACCTTGGGTATTTTTAACTTAAACTTAACTTTAAATTATTTTAAAGGATTTCCAATAGTATCTCATCTGTTGTACTCAAAAAAAGCATAATTACTTCATAAAGAGGGCTGTAACTTTTATTTTTATTTCATTAGATGTAAAATTTAAAACTACCCTAATATTATGTCACATTCTTTCACATCCTAAAATAAATTACAAAAAGAGGCTGGCTGATAATTTCCCATTTCGTCTGTCGATTTGTCGAAAAGCATAACAAAATATTAATAACAACATTTTGTTTAAGATGAAAAAAATTGGAGTCAAAATCTGTCTTTGTTCTCCAATACTTGAGTCGAAAAACATTTCTTATAAGATTTTATAGACTTTCGTGTTTTGTAAAAAAGTTGTCAATTTAATTTTTTTTTAAATTAACTTAAAGTTAGTAACAATATTTTGCATAGGATAAAAAAAAGTTTCTGTTTTTATTAACGAGAGTATAGGGCGAGAAACAATATACCAATTTTAATAGCATTTTTTGAAAAATTCTTACATATATAAAAAATACAGATTGAATTTTTCTAATTTTTGTAAAATTTTTACTGAACACTGAAAACAATATTTTTTATAAGATGAAATCAATTGGAAGCCAATATCTTCAGTTTTTAAGATACTTAAATCGAAAATCAATTTTTACCAACTTTTAGTAATGTTTTTTTTTAGGGTTTTTATTTAAAAAAAAGGTAACTTCGATTTTTCTCAATGTTGTAAGTTAATTTTGGGATCGGGTCGAAATGCTGTATTTTATAATACTGTATGGTCAAAATTCTGTATGATACTGTATGAATAATAATAATATTCTGTATTTCTAAATACTTTAAATTTAAAATACTGTGTCTCAAAATGCTGTATTGTCAAAATACTACTTACTTAGACCTAATGCTGTTTTAAAAATTATGTATACCAAAATGCTGTTAATAGGCTGAAAAATAAAAATCGTTTTGATAATGTAAAAAAGTGGGCGATTTTTATTTTTCAGCATTTTGCAATACAGAATTTTGATAAACAGAATTTTGAAATAGAAAATTTTGAGATACAGTATTTTGATCATACAGTATTTTGAACATTATACAGTATTTTGTAATACAGTTTTTTGAGATAAAATAAAATATAATACATTGGCACAGTGAAGTGTGCATTAACAGAGAGAATTCTTAATCCATGGTTACGTCAGAGTGTAAAGTCATTAACCCTTTACGTTGACCGTGTAATCGTAATAGGCTACCAATAATCATTTAAAGCTATGAAAAAAGGTCAATGATGTCTCGCACATACTTTATTTTTTTAAATTCAATGATAGGAAGCTCTTAATAAAAACACCGTAGAATTGCAATCTTACATATATACAACACTTACATCTCCCTTATGAAATCTCTTAATTTTTGAGCTCTAAAAGGTATTTAAAAGTAATTGATCCCTTGGAATGTTATGGTTACTAACATCCACGTTCAAGTTCATCATACCATCATACTAAAAGCTTAGGCCCCCTGTATATAAGAACACCATAAGAGCATCTTAATTTTGGTAACTCCGCTCTCGCATATGGCGGGCATTATAGGTATATACGTACACAACTTTCATCAGTCTGTTTTTGTGTCCCAAAAAAACACCCTCCGAGCTATGATACGAGTATACGAGAGGCTCCCTAGTTCAGCAGATAGATATGGTTTTAGTGTATACCAAAAAACACACATTTCAGCTATTTTCAGTTTATTGTTATGACAACAAAAACACCCTCATCATTCTTTCGTTGGTTTGGCATTTCAAACATTTGTCTAGTTCAGCCTTCGGCTTCAATCGCAGGTGCTCAGTGCCATGCAATCATCAGCTGATATCTGTCCTCAGTCGTCCTCATCAGTTCGTCACGCAAATTATCAGGTACAGAAAAGCAGAATATAGGATTTCTCTCCATAAAGAGAGCTTCATTACTGCCTATTAACTAAATATCCTTTTCGAAACAAGTATATGAAGAGCGAGTGTTGTTTATGGTATAACATTCTGTTGGTTTGGTATAGGTACTCAGGATTTGTTGGAAAATATGTCGGTGTATTCTTGTAGGAAGGAACATGGATTAAAGGTGATAGAAACGTATATTCATCAGTTGTTGTTTAACACATCAAAACCCCTAGACTTTCGCTTTCGCAGTTTTATTACCAACAATCAGGCATCAAGATATAGAAAGGTATATTTGCCTGAATCAGGATAAAAAATAAGGGGTCTGTATAGATGTATAAATGTATATGTGGATTGGGTGGATAGGGTGGATGAAAAGGTAAAATAACCACCATCACCAACTTCACCAGCAACATCACCACCGCACCGCCATCGCCACCTGGAAGGAAACACTGAACGCTGCTCTTTATTCGCGTTGAGGTGTCGGATGCACTGTGATTGTCTTTGTTTACTTCCACAATGACGATGATGGTGGAATGTTTATAAGGATAAAAAGGTGAGACGGCCGGCGGGCGGCAACAGCAAACGACGACATTTAATATAGGCGTCAGGCAGGCAAGTTGGTATTTTCATTTCCATAGTGATGATGGCTCGAACAGGATTATTTGTTTTTATTTCACTTTTCCACGTCTGTCCGTCTGTCCTTGGTTTAAAGGTCATGAAGAAAATAGCATTGAAGTTGCCTTTCATTTTTGTTTTATTTTCAACTTTAAACATTCCTGTTTTTATTTTAATGAGATTAGGTGTACAGTTGAGTCAGTTAATTGAGAGGGAAACAGGTGCGTGGGAGTGAATAGCGTAAAGCAGCGTAAAATAGATTAAATCCAATAGGATTTTACATATACATACCATGTACCGTTGCTATTGAACTTTGTAACAAATGCCATTTATAGTTGACTAGCCGACCCGTGCTCGCGTTGCTTCGCAAGTTGTAACCACGAACATTTTTTGAATATTAGTATTAGCATATGAAAAAATTTCTCAATGGGACTGAGCATATTTTCTACAATAATATTAATTTTAGTTTATAATCAAAAAACACTTCCCTACCGAAATTAACACTTTAGAAAAAAAAACTTATGTAAAATATTACGTAGTAAAGGCCAAGCCGCACGTGAAAACAAACAAAATACAAAACCATTTCAATTTTTTAGTTGAAAACAGAACGAAATTTTTGTCTATTTTCTTCTTTTTTTTTCTTTATTCATACCTTGAAACGTTTTTTTGCAACCGAAAAATATAGTTTGCGGTAAAAAAAAAAAAACAAATTTGTGTTTTTAATGTTCTCATACATCTATAGGTATGCGTGTGTAAATATCCATAGACACATTTTTTTCTTCATCTGCTCATGTTCAGTGCAGTGCAACTGACTTAACCTACCTACATTTGTGTGCTCTTTTTATCGACTTCATTGTAAGTACCTTCTTTGAGTTATTTGTAAAGAAAATTTTAACTTAATTTCAGTTTTATTGTTCGAGGAAGTGATACAAAATTGGTAATTCAAGCTATTATAATAGAACTTTTTTTATTTTTAAATTGGAAGAATTATAATTTATTCACTTCCTCGAACCAGAAAAATAAAAAAGATCTAATTTTTCTTTAGATAAATCGGCATTTCATGTGCACGGCACTGTTTATTAATTTTTATTAAATGTCTATAGTAACTTAAAAAAAAGAGCCCACACTGCTCAGCGATGTCAGATGTGACGATAGAATTAGAGAAACAAAAAATAATGTGTGTGTGTAGGTTAGTTGATGAACTATACAATACAGAAATGGCATGGGAAGAAAAGAAAATCAAAAATATTGGAATGATAATGAAATGAAACAAAGCAGCGACCTCGCGATTGTGATGGAATCTAATTTATTGGATAAAATAAATTCAAAAAGTTTATAATTTTATAATTTGTTTTTATTTATTTCTCAGGTTGTATGTTTAGCTTAGAAGTGATTTTAGGCTTAAAATTTGCGCAACAATATTGACTTTATGAAGCAATCCTAATCTTTGTCGATTATTGTATAGGTTTTAAGATATGAGTGGTTGTATAAGTCAACTTATGAAAAAAAATGGACAAAAAATGTAAAATTAATAATATTTAAGTTTGACAAATAATTAATGAAAAAAAATTAAAGCCATAAACACTCTCATAACAATATAGAAAATAATAAAATATATTTCAAATAAATCGGTTGACTACTTTCTGAGATCATGCGTTACGAACTTTAAAATGGTTTCGCTTTTATATAATAGTATAGATATTTATAAATTGTTTACTTTTAAATATCCGGAAAAAAATACCACAAAAAAGTTTAATTAACTTTTATTTTAAATATTTCCATTCAGAAATAAGTTTTGTTTTGAAATCCTTCTTTGGTATGCGATAAAAACGGTGCATACAAAAATAACTTTTTAAACCCTAATGTTCTCAATTATGTTTGAAAAAATTTAATAAAGTTTATAGTTCCAAAACGATTTATATTTGTATATAGTACATATGTATTTAATTTAAAAACGGAAATTAAAAATTAATTAAATTTCATTTGGTTTAAATTTATATACACTGTATTAAAATTCCACAAATGGAGCTTAAATAATATCCAATAATATTTTTGTTAAAATATGTACAACATTTTCAATAGCTTATCCTAAATTCTTAATACTTTTAACTTCTTTTTTGGGACGTCTGTGTTTCCATTTGGCAATACTTTTATTAGAGTTGGTCTTTTTGACAGCTGTCACCTGATTTGTTCTCAGTTTGGTTTGTCATTTTGTAATGAATAGACTGACTCACGAAAAATGTTTCCAAATTGTGTAAATTTATTATGAAAATCGCGGTAAATTAACCGTGGTTTTCAATTTTCATAAGCGAATCTTGTTTAGTAATGAAGCTTGCTTTTGGTTGAATGGATACGTCAATAAGCAAACCTGCCGTAATTGGAGATATCCTTCTCAAAAAAGAGGCTGAGATGATGCGACCCACACTGAGTTTGTCTTGCATAAAAGTTTGTAGGTTTTCGTGTTTTGTCAAAAAAGTTGTCAGTTAAATTATTCTTAATAATTTTAAAATTACCAACAATATTTTGCATATTATAATGAAATAGTTAACGAGTTTTTTAGGCGAAACCAATTTTTACCAATTTTAGTAGCATTTCTTAAAAGTTTTTATTTCTTATAAATATAAACAAATAAAAATTGGATGAATGAAATTAATTTGAAGTCAATGTCTTCTATTATTCACGAGATAGCGAAAACCGAATATCATATTTTTTTTATGAAAAAAACGGACTGTTCATTTTACTGAATGTCGAAAACAATATTTTCTGTGAGATAAAATTAGTTTACAGCCAATATTTTAAATTTTTGAAAAGATATTTGAGTCGAAAATAAATTTTTACTAACTTTTATTATTTTTGTTTAGGTTTTTTATTTTTAAACTGTAAATTCGATTTATCTCAAAATTTTACCAGATGTTAAAAACATTATTTTTCGTTACACAAAATTGTTTTGAAGATAAAATCATTTTTTGGTCGTTTAATTTTCGAGATGGCAAATATTTCTTTTTCAGTTTTTTTAATTTTAAAAAAAACCGTTAATTGGATTTTTTTCCAAAAATTGAATTCAAGTCTCTAGCGTTATTCGTTAGTGAGATATTTAGGGCTAACCAACATTTTCACCTTTTTTTCAAACTGCTATGTTAAAAAAACCACCAGGGATCTTGAAACGTCGAGAAATGTCAAAATTTTCAATTTGACAAATCGGAACGATTACAATAACTTCCTATGGGAAGTTAAAAATCACTGGTTGGTGTGCTCAAAAATGAAGTATTGTAATGACCACAGTCAATGGGAAATGCTATAGAGCCATGATTAATTACTTTTTCGTGAGGATGTTGTCATGTTGATGTGGATGCCCTTCAATACCAACAAGATGGCGCTACATGTCTTACAGCAAACGACTGCAATTTATTCTAGAAAGCCGCTGTGGTACACCATTATCTTTATAGTAAAGCTAAATTGTTGGCAATAATATTGAATAATATTTCTTCTTGAAAACCACGTCTAAAAAACCCTTTATTTTTTTAAACCTGTTCTTTTATTAAGCGGTTCTGTTCATAAAATTTAAATGAAGCAAAGTATACATACACATGTGTCTATGATTTACATTTCTTATTGGTTTGAAGGCCTATCGATGCCTCTGACGAAACGGCATATAAATAAGGCTAAATTTGACGAATTTCATGAGTTGGTGTGTTGGCTTTGAAGACTATTGTAAATTTTGGCTTATATGCATAGACTTGTGATTTTATAAAACTCTAGAAGAAAAAGCTTTCTTATCAATCTCTTAATATCAATCCTATAACCCTAGAACCGGCAACAAATTTTAGGAGTGGAGTGATGACTAAAATTAATTTATATAAATGTATAGATAGGCTAAACGCCATTATATCAAATTCATCTATCTTGCAGGTTTTTTTCCAGCTGTGGTCGGGGGTGAGCGTTCGAAAATGGTAATTTTTTGGATTATGAGTTCGAAATGAAAACCACATAAAATATCTAAAAATCACAAAAAAAAAACTCCTGATTGAAAACAAAACTCTTGAAGACTCAAAACTCCTGATTATAAAAATATCGTGCTTTATTTACTTTAAGGGCGATGTTTTCTATAATGTGCAAACAAATTCTTCTACTATCAAAATATTTTTATCACTTATGTAGGAAATTTCCGAAGTTTGAAAAGGCATTTTGAAACTTCACCGAAGGCTTAAGATTTTTAAAAGGTTTAAATTTTCCCTCCTTAAAAAAACTTGATGTATAGTCACAATCAATAAAGTTGCGAAATGCAGTAGGACTCAAATTAATAATCAAAACGTCTTGGACACGCATTTGAAATTAAAAATTGTTTAGATTACATTAATAATAATATTGTCAATATAAACTTCAGGCGAGGTAACCTTGGCCTCGAACCAATGGTACAGAATTTACATTTTTTTTTTTTGAGCCTATGACATGGGCCGCGCCACCGGCCATTTATCAAATAACACGTTGTCTATTGTGTCTTCTCTCAAGAGCATGGGCTGTTTAACTTTGTACGGGCTTAGGCCAAAGTCACGACTTAAAATTCGATAAACTCTGATCTGAGAAAAGATGAGTTCTTAAATTAGCGAAAACTCGATTTCTTCTTCAGAGAACGGATGTGGACTCAAATGTCCACTTGGTAGGAAAATTGTGACGGTCGTAGAATAGGCGAAGCATGTAGAACATTGCCTGAACAAACACCCATTTTTAGAAAAACAGTTTTATCATTTGAACTTTTTGTTGGAAAATTTAATTTGAAATTTCCAGATAGAGTGGAAAGATCGAAAATTAACAATAAACTCATTATCCTCGAGCTCAAAATCAAAAAGTATATACCAAAAACCAAACTCTCTCCTATACATTACATTTAAGAATTGCGTAGGTTAAAACTTTTTTCCAGAGTTTTCACTATTTAAAACTACGTTTACTGTATTTTCAACATGAACTCGTCTATATTATCCGCTTTGATTGACTATTCTTTTGTCCTCGAGCCAAAAGCTAGTGTTAAACTCCTTTTAATTGTAACAAATAATCTTATAAATTCATATGTCAGATGAACCATTCAATAGTCAAAAAAGCAGTACCCAGTAATTATTGTTAAGTGAACAATACACACGAACTTAGAATGCATTTGGTCCAGTTTCAAATATTCCAAAAATATATACCTACAATATACGCCGCGCTACGCGCCACCGGCCGCCGTATTCTAAAGTTCATCTGCAATTAAATGCTCTTAACTGCTTTCTGTTACAATCTCGTTATCAAACAAAATATACAAGCTTTTTAGACACTTCAATTAGTGTAACAGCCACGCCCAGCCCAGCTCTGCTAAACTCAACATCAGGAGCATAGCAGCAGGTCTGGCAGTTTTCAAAAGAAAAAATAACCTAACCCAACTAATCCTCTTAAGGATCTTTTCCACATATACATTTCCCGTAAGTACATACATACATATATACTCCCCCAGCATAAACAAAAACACCTCGACAGAGAACTCAATTCCGATGTTTAGCATATTATGAAGAACATATGCTTTTTTGTATCTGCATTCTGCACTGGCACTGCAGGATCAAATGTTAAGGAACTCTTTTCCCTGACTTAAAACTGATGGTGGTACAAATTCAGATATCATTCATTCTATGTCCTTTGCCCGCATCTCCTATAACCGTACATATGTGTGCATTTCCAATTCAAAGTTCAGAAGAAGAATACAACAACAAAAAATATTCAAGTGCATATCCTCTCATAAAATATACATTCCCAACGATTCTAAAAAAAGAAAAATAATAATAAAAAAACATCACGTCCTTACATAAATTTTGTGTTAATTTTTTCTTCTTCGCATCAGCCCTAGCTCCTGTAGCCTCAGACCCTTTTGGGGATTAACAAACGTACATAAAGCTAGATGGATGCTGTAAAATGGCACGGAGGTGGTGTATTATTTTTTACGCGCACTTTGCCTTTCAATGGAATCAATACGCAAAAGGTTGTTACCCTTCGCGAATATGGTAGTTCTATCGCTAGGGAAGGTATAGACGAGCGACGAGAGATTCTGATGGAAACCTGGAGACGGAGCAGAGATGCTGGTAATATAAACAACATTATACCTACTAGTATTACTACAGTAACTATATACATATATCTATAAAAAGGATTTTCCGTTGGTGTATTTTATTTTTATTACCTAACGAACTGAGGAAAAACCGTTTTATTTTGTAGGCTTAGTAAATAATGTTGACCGCACAATTGCCGGAAATTGGGTCAACAACGACGACGACGTCGAACGGTTGGAATAACCTATCTTTAGGTATATATTTCGTATTTACAGTTATTTGATGTATCTTGTTGGTCGAGTCTCGAGTAAAGCCAGCATTAAGGATCAAAAATTTAAATGGGTTAACTTTACCTGACGAAGACGAGTGTGAATGAACTTTGCTTATTATTTTGTGGGGTTTTTGTTTTTACTCTCATTTTAATTAATGATGAAAGTATGCCGATTTATTTTTTGGTTGAGGTGGTTAACTTTGAAAGTATTGGAGAAAATTAACGAACAGAACAACAAGTCCTCTATAAGTATACTGGGTCATTCGTAGCTTATCTTTTCGGCACAACCCGGCTAAAGGTAGCAGGTTTTCTTTTTTTCTTTTTGATCAGGAAACAAGGGTTCTTTTAATTAAATTATTCAAAGCATTGTAGTGAATAACGAAGAATTGGGGAAAAAATTCTTTGACAAAAATTAACTTCGTATTTTAGTAATGTCATGCTCAATGCCTTTTCCTGTCCTTAGCTGTGTAATTGAAATGTAGACGTTTTTTTAAAAAAGGATGCATCCGTGTTTATTGGGGAAACTTCCCATAGGGACTTATTGCAATCGGTCCGATTTGTCGAATTGAAAATTTTGACATTTCTCTACGTTTCAAGGTCCCTAGAATCTAAATCAGAGGTTTTCAGAGAGATGTACATATATGTTTCTGAGTGTGTACATATTTATTTATGTACGTTCGTACGTTCGTATGTCAGCTGAAAACGCTTTTACCAAACCCCAAATTGGGCATAGACTCGACAAAATTCAACTAAGATCTTTTTTATAAAACATAAAAACTGAAAAAAATATTTGTCATCTCGAATATTTTACGGACAAAAAATAATATTTCCTAAATTTGAGAATAACTGTTTTGACATCTGGTAAAATTTTGTCGAAAAATCTAATTGACAGTTTTTCTGCAATATTTAAAAACCTAAATACATTTTTACTAAACATGGTAAAAATTGATTTTCGTATCAAATATCTTGGTAACGACAAGAGTTATTGGCTTCAATCCTAAAAAATAAGACTTAAAATATAATTTTATATTTGAGGGAATTGGAAACATCGATTTTTTTGTATAGTTAAGTAGCATTATATCCGAACAGGAAAACGGACTAGTTTTAAATTCGTTTGATACAACTTTTCTCCAATGATGGTATTTATGAAGTTGCTCCCAAATATTACTTAAACAGCGAAAAGCTCTCGTTTTTATCAATTACCAGCTCCGATTCTTGGCGTTAGTCGTATGCTTTATCTTTATCTAAGAACAAATTTGATTAGAACAAAAATATAGACATATTCTGTCGCAGACTTTTTTTTTAAACTATCAAAGGGAATTGTCAATTCCTCGCAAGAGACAGTACCCGTGAAAAAAATTTTAAATGGCACAGGCAGGGATTGAACCCAAGACCTCTGGCATGACAGTCCTACGCACTTTTTTTTTTAATTCATTTTTATTAATTCAATCTTAGTTTTAAGCTCTTAAAGCTAGACATAATTGATTAACCATAAATTATAACTAACTTACTGGTTCCATAGGGACACTCTAAGTTACACAATGATACTTTATTCTAATGCTTTTCGGCCTGAGATCTATTTTACTATAATTCAATTTTATTTATTTTTTTATTTATTAGAAAAAAAAAACTAATTTCAATATCTTTTTTTTAGTTTTACTTAAAATAAGGTCTTTAATAAAAAACTTAAAACTAACTTAAACTACCTAACAAACACAGCAGCAAATCTAACTATGTAACATTTTTCTTTGGTTTTTCATTTTTTGTTTTCCTTTTTCCTTGTTTTTCTAATTTCATTTTTTTTTTTATTATATATACATATATTTTTTTTGTTGTAATTTTTTTTTTTGTACCACCATGCTAATTAAAACTAAACCCTAAAACTATAAAACAAGTATGTAAGCCGGCCAAGGCTTAAAACCCCATCCCGACTACCCACTATCAAGTGTCGATTGAAGCCACCAAAACTGGTTCTCCTGCTTCACCCTATCACCCTGAACCGAAGGAGCTCTGCTCCGCCTTGTGCCATGACGTCCCGATTGTACAGGAGTCGCCTATCCACGGTTCGTCGTCGGACGTGGTAGATTAGCGGAACTGACAATCTATCCTGTATCAGACCGCATCTATCTTAAAAGAGGAATGCCTCTGGTGGAATGAAGCCGCTCACTTGAACATTTCACATTGGCAATCATAATTTGCACGATTCTAAGGTTCATTATTATTAATTGTTCAATCAAATTGTATTGACTTGAATCAGCTTACAAAAACGGAAAGCCTAGTGATAGTCACATTTGTGATCATTTGATCACTTTGCTAAAACCTTGTTTGCTAATTAATAAATTGCTAATTATTACCTTTTATTAAATACCGAGCATCCGAACATGTCTAAACAGTGGCAGTTCGTGAAAATAAACAGAGCAAACAAGCTTAAACGGACCTATTAATAGGAGTTCCCAACTATAAATTAGACTTTTCCATCCATTGCTCTTATAAAATTAATTGACAGATGCCATATGAATTTAGCAAATTGCTAAATTGCTTGGTTTTAACTTTAGATAAAACCAATATCATCTTTTAAGCTAAGTAAATTGCTAAAAATGGCCTAAATATTTTACTAAATCATTTAAAATTTTGCGCCTTTCTTTTTTAAACTAAAAAAGTGATATATTTGAAATTAAAAAAGAGGCTGGGGTGTGACCCACACTGATAACTTCCCATCCCGTCTTCCGATTTGTCTTGCTTAAAAGTTTGTAGGTTTTCGTGTTGTGTTAAAAAAGTTGTCAGTTGAATTATTCTTAAAAATTTCAAAATTACCAACAATATTTTGCATATAATGAAATAGTTTTATTTCAAAATTTAGTTTTGTTAACGAGATTTTTAGTCGAAAACCAATATTAGTAGCATTTCTTAAAAGTTTTTATTTCTTATATAAAAAAATACAAATTGGATGAACGAAATTAATTTGAGAGATATCGAGAACTAAACATCAATTTTTACCAAATTTGCGTACTATTTTTTGTAGATTTTATTTTTTTATGAAAAAACGGACTGTTGGATTCTTATAAAAAAAATTCGAAAACAATAATTTTCTGTGAGATAAAATAAGTTTGAAGGTAATATTTTAATTTTTGAAAAGATATTTGAGTCGAAAGTAAATTTTTACCAAGTTTAAGTACTGTTTTTTTAGGTTTTTATTTTTTGTACAAAAAATGTCATTTGATTTTTCTCAAAATTTTATCGAGTGTTGAAAACAATATTTTTTATAAAATAAAATTAATTTGAAGCCTTAATGCCTTTTTTTAGGTTTTTATTTTTTGTTAAAAAACTTTCAATTCGATTTTTCTCAAAATTTTTAAAAATGTTGAAAACAATATTTCTTATAAGATAGAATAAGTTGGAAACCATAATCTCAAATTTTTGAAAAGATATTTAAGTCGAAATTCAATTTTTACCAACTTTGAGTAATGTTTTGTATAGGTTTTTATTTTTTTATAAGAAAACTGTCAATTCGATTTTTTATCTCACGAACCAGTAACACTAGAGACTTGAATTAAAATTTTATATTATATATCGTAATGTGATACCAAAAAACTATGTTTTTGGAAAAAAATCCAACGGTTTTTTATAAAAAAAAAATAAAAAATGAAAACAAATATTTGTCACCTCGAATATTTTACGAACAAAAAATGATTTTATCTCCAAAATAATTTTGTGCAACGAAGAATAACGTTTTTGACATCTGTTAAAATTTTGAGAAAAATCGAATGGACAGTTTCTTAACAAAAATAAAAACCTAAAAAAATACTAAAGTTGGTGAACCATTGATTTTCGACTCAAATATCTTTTCAAAAATTTAAGACTATGGCTTCAAACTAATTTTGTCTTATAAGAAATATTGTTTTAAACATTCGGTAAAATTTTGAGAAAAATCGAATTGACAGTGTTTTTACAAAAAATTATAACCTAAAAAAAAAACAATACTAAATCTTCGTAAAAATTTACTTTTCACTCAAATACCTTTTCAAAAATTAAAAATATTGTCTTCAAACTAATTTTATCTCACAGAAAATATTGTTTTCGACATTCAGTAATTTGGTTTTCGACTAAAAATTTCGTTAACAAAAATAGATTTTGAAATCAAACTATTTCATTTGTAAGAATAATTCAACTGACAACTTTTTTAACAAAACACGAAAACCTACAAACTTTTAAGCAATGCAGATAGACAGACGGGATGGGAAGTTATCAGTGTGGTTCGCATCCCAGCCTCTTTTAATTTATCAAATAGGAGCAAAGATAATCTTTATAAGGTTAAACTATTTTAAAGACATTGGAGCATATTCATAGATGCTTGCTAAACTCTTGCTAACTTGTTACTAAACAAGTCCAGAGTTTAGGCTATTTATAAATAAATTTAAACCTAAGTTTAGGGCTAAATCTGTGGTCTAACTATAAACATAGGAAATGCTTTGTTTAAGAAGATATTATCACAGCCAAATGTCATATTTGATCTTTGTTTGTAAATTGAAAAGCTGAAAAAAAAACACAATAAAATGTAAAATGTCGATTGATACCGCAATTAAAGAATATAAAGATATCTTAGAGGAGTTTGAGTTATGTCGTGATCTGCAAAATATGGCACCAAGAAAAAGAAAAAAACACGGTCAAATCCATTTATATTAAGCGACAAGGATTTCTGCAAAAGATATCCTTTGTATATAGAAACAGTCACATTATAAACTTATGTACTTAATATTGGATAACTACGAAGTAAAAGAGCAATCTCCAGGTTTTAACAGCAGCTATCAGAGCCAGCGGCCCTCTAATCGAACCAAGATCCTTTTTTTTTATTATCATCGTAACATCATTTCCCCCTTATTGTCGACAATGTTGATGTGCTGGCAAATCGTTTCTCTGACTGCGACCAGTTTTCCTGCCGTCCGCGTTTTATATTTCCTTTGCTGTTGATCTAAAATATTATAAAACGTTGTTGTTGCTTTTTTTATTTTTTATTAAATAGTTTTGTTTTACTTACTTTTTTCGACATTCAATTTGAGAAATGACAGCACAAAATAAAAAAAAATTGCGAATATAACAGTATTTTTTTGCCATTTAAAGTATAATTATAGTAGAGCACAACCTTAACCTGGGATTTTACTAAACACAGCTAGGAAATTGACTATAATTAAGAGCTGTGTTTATTTAACCAATAAGCCTTGAACTATAGATCAAGAAATCACGACTTTAGTAATTCTCTATGAATACGCCCCATTATTTTTTGGGAATATATTCGAGTCGAAAATCAATTTTTGATAACTTTTAGGTTTTTGTTTTTTGAGAATAAAAACTGGCAATTTGATTTTTCTAAAAATATCACCAATTGTCAAAAACGTTATTCTTCGTTATATAAAATTATTTTGGAATAAATATCATTTCTTCTTGAAGAAAATAAAGTGCACGACTGGATCTCAAGAATTTGCTCCTGTATCCTGTATATCTCTTTACGAAAACAATTTATTTTATTAAAATTTAAAAATTTACCAATAAATAAATTTGTCTTCAAAAATTCAAAATCAAAAAAACCCTGATTTACTAAATTTAGTTTCCGAAATTTGCTATAGCTGTGTTTTTTAAATTCATTTTTTATATATAAATTTTCTCAATTTTATTTTAAAAATATGCTTAGTATGCGGTTTTTTAGTGCTTATTAATATACGATTTACGTTTTATTTTCTTTAAAAATATCGAATTTTGAAAAAAAAAAAATAGATATTTTTTTTAAATCCAAACAAAAATCAATGGAATTTTTTTACCACAAATATTATTGAAATCGGGTCAATAGTTCTTGAGCAAACTGAAAAACAAAAATAACGGTTATGGAAGTAAATTTCTGGAGCAATACAAAAAGCCAAGTTAAGAAACAAAAATTAGAGAAAATTTAATAAAATTCTATGGAATCGTTTTTGAGAAAATTCGAATTATCGATTTTTGACCAAAGACTTTGTATGGGGACTGCTGTTATTTTAAATCTTAAAAAAAAATGATAAAACGCCTGAAATCTCGAGTTCGAATGCAATACTTGTCATATATTATGTTCCAAGTAAAAATATATGTACCTAAGTCGAGCTCAAGATTTAAGTAATTTTCATTTCTAGAAATACGAGTAATACTTTTGAATTTCTCAACATAGAAATGCAACTCTTGTATCTTTAATAAAACACACCTTTTTCTATAAAAAAAGCCATTCAACGATGTATCCATTTAAACCTCATTTTGTTTTCAATATAAGTGATGGTTATTGGAGAACCCCTAATGATAACTTTATTCGAGTGCCAAATTTATTGCACTGTCAGAAGAAAACCATAAAACTTAACACTTACCTTTCATTTACAATTCTAACCTTTTCAAACACTTTTAATATCAAAATTCCATTAAAATCGCAATATAATATCCCAAGCTACACTTACACTACACATGCCACTTAAGGGACTCAAGTTGAATGAAACCTAAATGTGGGTCAACCTTTTAAAAGAAACAAAAAAGTATATATAAACTAAGTGTAAATTGTGCTTTTGTGATTCGTGCCTCATTAAACTTACCAGAGTTGGACTAAATGCTTTATAGTCATGGAGGTGGCATTGTATTGGGAACAGCTTTGTTAAATATTTATCACAACCATCAATCAAACTTTAACTATTCCTTACTTCTAGAGTAGATATAACTTTTCTACGAGTACGAGTAAATATATTTCTAAAAGAGGCTGTGAAAACCCAAAACCACTCGTTTTGCAGAGCACGTCTTTTTCAATCCAACCGTCTTTAATTAAACCTTCATACCTCTCTTTAAGGATACCTACCAACAACAACAACCATTAACAAAAAAATCCTTCCTCTATGGGCCCCTGGCCTTCTACTCGTTTTTCTTACCTGAGCGAATAAGAAAAAATGTTATTTATATTTGTTTCGTACTTAGCTCCACCAGGCCCCCGCCCGCTATCACTGTCATTTGCTATCATTCGTTACCACCATAGGAGCCGCCAGCCGCATACCAAATCCAATCTCGAGCACATTGCAATTTAAAGCAGTATTTTTCTTCCTTCCTTGCGCTCTTCGGTGCTGGAAATGAAGCTGAATTCCTATACCTAGATAGATATCCTTTGGCATTTAGAAATTCCATTGAGAAATTTATGTAAGACGGCTGAGATGTAGAGGAAAAAGATGGAGAATGGGATCCAGAAGTTTGTGAAATGGTGGAGCATAAGTAGGTATATAGATTATAGATGTAAAGGGTGTCCCAAAATTAACGCAAGATTTGAATTAAATAGAAAACGCCGTTTTTAGTCTTTTGATAGTTATATTTTTATTGACTCGTAAAGTACATAGGATAGGGTTGTGTATGGAATAACACATCGGACAAATGGCCTCCACGGCTTTGCATGCACATGCGCACTCTTTTGTTGAAATTTTCCATGACCATTCTGCATAAATGTGGCTGAATTTCGTTGATGCAGCGTTGAATCTCCTCCTTTCATGCACGGGTGGTTGTGGGCTTGTTGACATAGACTTGTGATTTCAAATAACCCCATAAAAAGAAGTCTAATGGTGTTAAATCACACGATCTAGGAGGCCAATTTTGATCACCGAAACGAGAGAGTACACGACCTGGAAATGTCTCATGCAGTAATTGAATTGTTTCACGGGCTGTATGACATGTGGCACCGTCTTGTTGAAACCACATATTGGACACATCAATATCATCCAATTTTGGTAGAAAGAACTGTGTAATCATGTCGCGATATCGAGCACCAGTAACAGTCACTGCTTTACCAGCATCATTTTCAAAAAAATATGGCCCAATTATGCCTCCAGCCCAAAATCCACACCATACAGTCACGCGTTGTGGATGCATTTGTTTTTCGACAATCACATGTGGGTTCTCCGAACCCCAAATGCGGCAATTTTGGCGATTGACAAAGCCATCAAGATGAAAATGTGCTTCATCACTTGGGATGATTTTGCTCGAAAAATCAGGGTCCATTTGTTGATGTTCAATAATCCATTCAACGAACTCTCTTCTCTCTTGTTCTCTCGTGTAACGCTCCATTTTTAATAACCCTATACTGTTAGCTGTCAAATTGCTTTTTTTTTCAGGGTTGCCAACACTTCACTGCACAAATGGCGGCAAATTCAAATCTTGCGTTAATTTAAGGACACCCTTTATATACACCAAACAGTAACAACAACAACAAACAAGCCCCAAAGGCTTTTACCAGTTGGCGGTAGTATGGTTGTTGTGGTCCTTATACTTTTGGAGCTCTCATTCGTCAACCCCTCGACTCCACAACACGTCGACGAAGACGACGACGACTACGAAATGTGTTCAACCGAAAAGTAATAGACAATTTAAGGAATCAACTTAAAGCCGAATATACACTATCGTCTATTTAGCGAATTGCTTGAAATATTGGACCGGGAGAGCTCTGTAATAAAAACCCATCGCCCATACTCTGTTAAATGGCGCCCAACGTTCAGAAAGAAAAATTTATTAAAGAAAAAATAAAGAGAAGAACAATTTAAATGTAGATAAGGAAAAATCCTTGCAAGGAGTGGGTATTCACAGGAAAAAGCTAAGATGAAAATATTTCCATTTACTGTAGAAACAAAATAAAACAAAAAATTGAAAGAAAACAAAGAAAACCCATTCGACTTTCTCGGCATGGATGATGGGTTTGCTGATGTGTGAGCTTCTAGCACATCACTATAAGGATATGCTTTGAGTTTCTATAGTCTATGGTAAATAGGTATCGTTAGTTTTATACCATAAGAGAAAGAATCATTTATGAGGATGAGGACTTGCAAGAAAATGCGGGCACACTTTGTAAATTTTTACATTTTTTCTCAGCTTTGAAATGATAATATTATGTGACATTGATCCATTTTTGTTTTATTCTGATCTGATGTGGTATTTGTTTAGTACGCCATCCATAGCCATACATGGGAAAAGTTGTGTGTTAGGTTTATGAAAGATCTTAGTCCATATACCGTGTTTGTGTTGTGCCTTAAGCTGACTTAAGTAAATTGTTAGGAATTGGCCCGAGATTGAAATCCTTTAATGGTCTTTTCTATATGGTGACCTAATTTGATTTTTGTTTTGTATGTTTGTTTATTTTTATCATACTCGTACATATGTACATATGTATGTTTTTGTAGGACTAGGTGCATTACTGCTAAATTGAGTTTGCCATCACAAAAAGGATATAATTTTAACTTTTCAATTTATTTATTAAAAATGTGGGTCGAGTTCATGGATTTGTGTGTTTATGTTTTTGTTTTGTAAATAAAATGAGTGAGGCAACTTTGTGTTTTTTTTTTCGTTTATTTTTATTAAGCTAAAGGATATGTATGTAGGTATGAATATCTTTAGAAAGGCTTTAGGTCTTTTAGGGATTAAGTATTAGACGTTTAGTGCCTTTTTATGATTTTTTCAAAGAGAAGCTTTTATGTGATATAGGTTTTTTATTATCTACCCAGGACAGTAATACGAATTGAATACCTAAGAGGGTCAGTATTTTTTTTCACAGACGTTATCCTTTATAGCTCTAGTTTCAGTCTTTTTTTTGTGAATGGTATTGCGGTCGTTATTTGTCTTCTGGTATTCGATAATTTGACATATATTTCAGGCAATGAAGTTGTTTTACATGTACAAACGAGGATTGCTTTGTATTTTTTGAACTAGTTAGAAAGTTCATAATGTATGTTAAAATATAGATATGTGAATTGAATAGGGTGAGGGAGTCAAACTTTAGATTACATACATGTGTATATAACATACTTTTAACTTTACGTATTCAATACTCTACTCATAAAAGTTTTTCACTGAATTAGTATAATGGTTTTGAACTCGTGAAGTATCAATTTATTTCGAGGGTAGTTTAAGTAAGTGTTTTTTTTCAATAATAAAAACGAAAAGATCAAAAGATGTGTTTGAAAGAAGAGCAAATTGAGAAAGGGCTATTGAAAAGGTTGACCAAGTCGGAAGAAAACGTTGGCAAAGTCATCTTCAGTGATGGATTTTTTCGTATGATGGTGTTTCTAACTTGACTTTTTAAAAACCAGACGTGAAACATGTATTTCTAACTACTAAAATTACTTTTTGGAGAAAATTGTGAAGCTATTTAGTGACACCTTATTTTCGAAAAGAACTGGTTCTATTTTACACTATAGAAGAAAAAACTACCCAACTTTTGCCTTGGTTATATAGTCGTCGCTAAAGATTTCCTTTTTGACAGCGCGGATCTTAATCCGCTGGACTAATATCTATAGAAAATCTTGGAGGAGAAGGTTTGCTGAAAGACTCACGGAAATATTGGATGTCTTAAGGTTGACGTATTCATTGAGTGCAGAGGTCTTACCTTTTAACAAACCTATTTTCAAAATTTTGTAGAAAATAAATAATTTAGAAACAATTTCGATGATTAAATTATTATTCAAGCATTTTTATGATAGACAGAACTTATGGAATGATTGTGGGGCCCAGAAAAGTTATTTCTAGCCTTCTGGAGTTCTCCCTGCAGGATTTCAATTAAAAAAACTTTAAAATTTAAATGAAAATATACTTTTGCATAATAACTTCGAAGGCTTTTGTTTCATTTTACAAAAACATTATATCTCCTAATTTAGCGTAATTGTCGGAAATATTTTCAACTCATAAAAATTGACAAATCTTTTTTTTTCTGTACATTTGTTTGATTTTTAGTAGAAAGTCATAATCGTACTTAAAAATAAGACTTTTATTTACATAAAACGACACTCGAGGACAAAATTTAATAACCTCTATAAAGTTTTTGGCTCCTATAAAAATGTTTTTGGACAGTTGAGAAAATATTAAATACGAGAAATAAATGAAGGAAACAAAAAGTGTTAAGAGTGTTTCTCACTTTTAAAACATATTTTGGAATTTGGGCTTAAATAAGTGTTTAAATTTTAAAAAGACTTTGACATTTTATGAGTTTCTGTGCACAAAAAGCAGCAGTGAAAAGATCATTTAGATAAGAAAAGAGACAAGCTTACAAAATATGATCTAAAACTTGAAACCAGCATACAAATCGAGGCTGAAATGCGACCCTCACTGATAACATTCTATCCGTAGCAGTCTGTGGATTTTTTTAAACTTTAACAAAATATTAATAAAGTACATTTGTATTTATTGTGTGAAATACAAAAGTTTGATTCAATATCTTTCTTTTTAGATTAAAAAACTAACTTACAATCAGCAACAACTTTTTACATATAATATAAAATAAGTTTGATTTCAATATCTGTTTTCGTCCCCGACATTTTTGGTCGAAACCCCATTTTTATCAATTTTTGCAACATTTTTTGAAAGTTCTTATATAAAATATACATTTGATTGTTTTAAGAACATTATCTTACGATAACAACAAATTTTTTAATAGAATGAAATAATTTTGATATCAATACGTTCACCCTTTCTCGAAATATTAGAATCGGACATCAGTTTTTAAAAATGTTGCATTTTTTTCTTTGTAAATTCTTATTTTATAAAAAAAAACTGATATTTACAAACATTAATTAGTGTTTTTTAGGATTTATTTTTCGTAAAAAACCGGAAAGAATTTTTCCAAAATATTATCAGATGCCAAAAATGTTATTTTTCATTGCATAATTCATTATTCAGGGGCTTATATCTCTTTTTGTTCTTAAAATATTTGAATTGACAAATACATAGTTGTTGATTTATACAAAAAAAAATATTTTTTTTTTTAAATTATTTCAATTTGCCATCACTTCAAATTATAAAAGTTATCGGATCATTTAATATTTGGGGTCAATTTAAATTGCTATCGTACAAAAAACATCCACTCAATTTTTGTAAAAGTGTTTTCTGTATTTTTTATGTTATTTCTTTAAAACAAAATTTATTTGAAGTAGATATCTCCTCTGGTTCTTGAGATATGGCTGACAAAAAACCTTTGATTTAGATTCTAACTAACATACTAGATTAGAGGCAAAATTTTCAATTCGACAAATGGGATCGATTACCATAAATTCCAATAGAAAGTTAATAAATAATTGAATTTTATATATATGTAAAACAAAAAAAGGCTGGGATGAGACCCACACTGATAACTTCCCATCCCGTCTGTCGATTTGTCTTGCTTAAAAGTTTGTAGGTTTTCGTGTTTTGTTAAAAAAGTTGCCAGTTCAATTATTTCAAAATTACCAAGAATATTTTGCATATAATAAAATAGTTTTATTTCAAAATCTAGTTTTGTTTACGAGATTTTTAGTCGAAAACCAATTTTTGCCAAATTGGATGAATAAAATCAATTTGAAGTCAATATCTTCTATTCTTCACGAGATATTGAGAACAGAACATCAATTTTTACCAAATTTGCGTACTATTTTTTTGTAGATTTTATTTTTTTATGAAAAAACGGACTGTTGGATTCTTATAAAAAATTATTGAACATCGAAAACATTATTTTTAGTCCGGTCAATTTAGACATTTGACCCACGACAAATTCAGGGGAAGCTGAAAATTCTTAAAATTGTTTAAATTATAATTATAAACATTGTCTTAAAAGTCCCAACCGATCCCATGTAAGGAAAAAATTTTAGCGGGGTAATAAGGTCCAAAAAATTTTTCGCGATTTTCTTGAAAACGGTAAGTTTTATCGCAAAATTACCCCAGACATAATTTGTAGATCAGGGAATTTCCTATAAAAAAGGTATCAATAATTTTTTCCCTAAAAGCCACCGCTTCTGAGATATAACGATGCAAAAAATTGCGAGCGTCATAATATGCCTAAGTACCTCACCCATATACTTTCTGTAGCTGTAATGTAAGTAAGAATATGTTTCTGTCGGTGATTTTAAGTTACATTTAAAATATAAAATACTCATGAGTATTATTCTGAGAATATCAGGTATAATGAAACTCGATCCCTTAATACATACTTTTACTTTCCTTACTTTCACGCGTCTGGACATTTTCCGTATGCTAAGTCTGCACACCTATACTTGCAGGATATGCTACAATTAGAGAATTTCATAGATCCTGAAGTCTATAAAAAATTTTCAGAAGGATTCTTCACTGTGAGACGTTCAGACAAATTAAGCTGTGGCACTTCAACGGACATGGTAATTGAGCAGTCTATGATGAAAGCTATGAAGACAGATGGAGGTATTGCTCGAGGAAGAAGCACAAAACAGAGTGTCATAAGTAAATGGGTTTATAGTATGCATGCAATGAATACAGTTTGTGAAAAATTAGAAGATCTGGCTAATGTTAGGATGGATACGACCGAGCAGCATGTTGATGCAAGTGATTCACGAGTAAAAAAAGATGCTAAAGACTTACGAAAACTTTTGGAATGGTTCTCAATACATAATCCTTTTCCAGAGGTTAACCAAATTGTATCGATCGCTAGTGGTGTCGTTGGTGATGATAAAATCAACTGTTATAAAGCTCGTGAAGTTGGACTTGCTTCCATGGCAAAAATAATAGGACTGACATTTCATGATATTAAATTAAAACGTGCCGATAAAGTTGTTCCTCTCTTAGCTATGAGTAGCACGATTAAAGTTCATGAAGAAAAAATACCTGTTGACCCTGTATTATTGTTCCAGCGCATGAGTATTACTGCAGCATTTCAGGATGAAATTGAAAAATATTTCGAATATGAATTAGCTCCGTACCCTTTATCGTTGTTTGATGATATCGGGATGCGTAAAACACAGAAGTCTGCCATTTACGGTTGTTTCGAAAAAGTAAACATTGATATTAACAACGATAATGCGACGTACATTATTGATGGTGGATATTTACTGCACCGTGTTGTTTGGGATACTGAAGAAACATTCAGTGTTATTTTTGATAAGTACGTTCAGTATGTACGTCGACATTTTGGTCCCAGAGCTACTGTCGTATTTGATGGCTATAATGATTGCACGACAAATATTAAAGCAGCAGAACAGCGTCGTCGAACTTTGGCAACATCTTCATCTTCCGACATTTTATTTGATGAATTTATGACAGTTCCTACTAGTCAACAGAAATTTTTGGCAAATACTCACAACAAGTCTCGATTTATTTCAATGTTAAAAGAAAAGTTTACTGCTGAGAATATACTGGTTAAACAAGCTCATAACGACGCCGATGGACTGATTATCGAAACAGCAATAGAACAAGTTAACATGACAAATATAACGATTGTTGTGGGTGAAGATGTAGATTTACTCGTGTTACTCACTGCTCGAAGTCCAGCTGAAAAAACTATTTTCTTCTTAAAACCAGGAAAATCTCAAAATCAATCAGAGTTTTATTCATCAAAAAGTTTGTCGACTTTTGCAAAGTGTCGAAATCACATACTATTTTTACACGCCATAACTGGCTGTGATACGACATCTGCATTTTACAGGAGGGGTAAAACAACTGTATTCAAAATGTTTGAAAAGCAAGACTTACTTGCAACTGCTGAAGTTTTTAAAAAATGTAATTCAACTCCAAAAGAAGTTATTACCAACGGAATTCACTTTCTTCTTCGTATGTACGGAGCTCCTAAAAAACTACCTGCTTAGACAAGTTTCGATATGCATCTTTTGTCAAAAATACTCGAAATAAGAAACAAGTACAATTAGCTTGTCTTCCTCCAACCTCAGTCTCTGCTCATCAACATCTTCTTCGGGTATACTACCAAGTTCAAGTGTGGCTTGGTTATCAACTAAACCCAACAGATTGGGGTTGGAAGTTGGTCGATAATATATTAGAACCAATTCAGACTTTGCTTCAACCTGCGCCGGAAAAATTGCTCAACACTATCTTTTGTAACTGTAAAAAAGGATGCAATGCTAAATGTGGTTGCAAAAAAGTTGGGCTGTTTTGTTCTCTGGCTTGTACGAATTGTCAATGCCAATCTTGTTCTAATGTAGAATCACCAACAACAGAGGATTCATTTAATACTGACGAAGAAACATGTGATGCTTCACTTTTAACACAATTCACCTATAGTCAGGATGAAGAAGAAGAAGAAGAAGAAGAGGAAGAAGAAGAAGTGATTGACGATTCCGAATCCGACGAATAAACTATTAATTTCTAAATCTAATCACAACAGACCCGTGGAATAGGCCTATTGGGGAAACCACGTTAAAAAAACGCGCTAAGTACACTACCTCAGAGGTGGCGTGGAAACGTGTGCGTTTATGACGCTTGCAATTTTTTGCATCGTTATATCTCAGAAGCGGTGGCTTTTAGGGAAAAAATTATTGATACCTTTTTTATAGGAAATTCCCTGATCTACAAATTATGTCTGGGGTAATTTTGCGATAAAACTTACCGTTTTCAAGAAAATCGCGAAAAACTCATTTTTTGGACCTTATTACCCCGCTAAAATTTTTTCCTTACATGGGATCGGTTGGGACTTTTAAGACAATGTTTATAATTATAATTTAAACAATTTTAAGAATTTTCAGCTTCCCCTGAATTTGTCGTGGGTTTACTGATTTTTTGGTCTAATTTGACCGGACTATTTCTGTGAGATAAAATAAGTCTGAAGCCAATGTTTTTAATTTTTGAAAAGATATTTGAATCGAATTTAATTTTTACCAAGTTTAAGTATTGTTTTTTGTTTAGGTTTTTATTTTTTGTACAAAAAATGTTATTTGATTGTTCTCAATATTTTAAACAATATTTTTTATAAAATAAAATTAATTTGAAGCCAATATCTCAAATTTTTGAAAAGATATTCGATTCGAAAATCAATTTTTACGAACTTTTATTAATGTATTTTTTATAAAAAAAATTGTCAATTCGATTTTTCTAAAAATTTGACCAGATGTTAAAAACGTTATTCTTCGTTGCACAAAATTGTTTTGGAGATAAAATCATTTTTTGTTCGCAAAATTTTGGAGGTGACAAATATTTTTTTTTCTTTTTTTTTTATTTATAAACAAAACCGTCAATTGGAATATTTTCCAAAAATATATTTTCGTGGTATAGTGTTACAATATATAATATAAAATTTAATTCAAGTCTCTAGCGTTATTGGTTCGTAAGATATTTAGGGTTAACCAAAATGTTCACCTTTTTTTAAATTGCTATGGTAAAAAAACCACCCACGCAATTTTTTGAGAGTCCTTTTTAATAGAAATCTTTTTGGAATTAGTTTGTTTAAACACAAATCCACAATGATGTGGTTTGCAGGTTTCTTATTTCTTAAATAGAGCGACAATGGTTGATGCTATGTTCAATGCTCCTATAATAAGTTTCATATTTAACTATAATGAATACGTTTATGTATCAAATCCCCCTTTTTGATTTGTGTAAGCTCCTATACAAAAATATATGTGAAAGCGTATTCCGTATAAAAGAAATACACACGTATTGCTTAATGGTACTTAAAAAGCCATAAACAGCTTCATCCAAAATCTCGCTTTACTGTTCATAATGTTAATGTCTTATTAATAAATACCAACTGCTGTTAATGGTCTAATATGTATCTTTCGAAGAATTAATTATATCTGGAATTAATATTTTTGTATTAGTTCAACTATACATTATTACATTTATATGTATGTACGCCCATAAGTATACCGATGCAAACAAAAGTAATCAGAATGTTCAATCACGTATAGGGAAAAATAATTATTGGAATTACTTTATCGTTATTATTGCTTATGGTTATGGTAAGTTATAGTATATTAATAAATTCTTTACTCAACCCTTAACTGAACATAAATTCATATAACTTTTGAAAAAGAATAGCAATATAACACATTTTGTTTTCAATTTACTGCAGCCAAAAAACAGGAAATTTGAAATGGAATTTTTTTTGGAATTCTGATAAGGACAATTCTTTTTGTTTTTCCTTTCTGTCACTTTAAAATTATTGGCGCTGCAGCGTGTGATGCTCCTGGGTATCAAGTAATATATTCCAAAAGGTTTCTCCATCCACCGGGGATGAGGTCTGCCTCTGTTTCTTGTTCCTTCCTTTCTTGACATAGTGTTTAATACTTTACGAGCTGGAGCGTCGAACGGTGCAAAATCTGTCCTTTACATCTGTTTAAATTTACACTTCAGAATATTCATATATTTTTCTTCCAATTTTGAACACTGAGTTAAAGTTTTGTTATCGAAACTTTAAAAATGTTGCAAAAGGCTTCCTATCTAATACAGGAGCTTGTGAGAGGTAAAAATTGTTCAAAGAAGGTCGAAAAAGGACAAGGCACGATCAGGAAAATCATCAACATTATCTAATTAGCTACCAACTCAACAATATACAAAAATTGGTGATTCAAATTAGTTGACTGAAAGACTGAAACCTAAACTTTCCAATCGGTAGTATCAGCGGAAATCATTATAAGATACTATTTGAGCCTCAGAAATGGAAAAGTTCGATTGGTTCTAAAAAAAGCTCTATTTCAGCACTCGTTATCGTCACGGTTAACATGATATATATTGTTCGGAAAACACTACATATATTCCCTGACTTAGCACCATGTGACTTGTGAATATTCGGTAAACTTAAGGAAACCCCTTTTTGAATCGACAAAAGAGATAGTAATCAAAACGAACTAAGAATTACAAAGGTGAAGGTTATACCGGAAGAACACTTTAACAAATGCTTTGAAAATTGGAAAAACGAAACGTTGACACAAGTTTATTGCCTTTGGAAAGGTCAATACTCTAAAGGATATGAAATTAATTTAGAGAAGACTATTTTTAAATCATTATAATACAAATTGATAATAGTACTTTCAGCTTTTCATTATCCTTTCCAAACTTACATGCATCTCCTTTAGATGTGCAACGAAAAACTAAGATAAGTTTATTAAATTCCGAACTACACAGCATATAATTGAGAAATAGAACATATCGATATTCTCGGTGTGTTCAGCACCAACCACCTAAAATACGAGATATCGCTGAAAATACTGCCATTATTTGGATTTTCTGAGACAACGCAAGACATGTTTTTCTGGTTACACTTATAGCTAGACCACAATCACGCGTTCGCTCGTGCCGGCTTTGACATGCATGTTGAATAGAAACAATGGGCTTTTATGAGGCAATCTGATATATTACCACAAGTTATGTGCCCGATTTAGATTGCAAATATCATAAGCTCAAGCTCAACGCCTGTATAAATCTATTTTATATAATAATAAATACAAGAAAAAAGAGGCTGGGATGCGACCCACACTGATAACTACCCATCCCGTCTGTCGTTTTGTCTTGCTTAAAAGTTTGTAGGTTTTCGTGTTGTGTTAAAAAAGTTGTCAGTTGAATTATTCTTAAAAATTTCAAAATTACCAACAATATTTTGCATATAATGAAATATTTTTATTTCAAAATCTAATTCTGTTAAGGAGATTTTTAGCCGAAAACCAATTTTTACCAATTTTAGTAGCAGTTTATATTACTTAAATAAACAAAAACAAATTGAATGAATGAAAAATTATTTGAAGTCATTATCTTCTATTATTCACGAGATATCGAGAACCGAACATCAATATCAATATTTTTTGTAGATTTTATTTTTTTATGAAAAAACTGACTCTTGGATTCTTATAATAAAATTATTGAATATCGAAAACAATATTTTCTGTGAAATAAAATAAGTTTGAGAACAATATTTTTAATTTTTGAAAGTTTAGTATTGTTGTTTTTTATTTTTTGTAAATTTTTCTCAAAATTTTATCGAATGTTAAAAACAATATTTCTTATAAAATAAAATAAGTTGGAAGCCAATACCTCAAAGTTTTGAAAAGATATTTAAGTCGAAAATCAATTTTTACTAACTTTTATTAATTTTTGTTTAGGTTTTTATTTTTTACAAACAAAACTGTCAATTCGATTATTCTCAAAATTTTACCAGATTTTGAAGACCTTATTCTTCGTTGCACAAAATTATTTTGGAAATAAAATCATTTTTTGTTCGTAAAATTTTCGAGGTGACAATTTTTTTTTTCAGTTTTTTTTTTTTTTGATTTATAAAAAAACCTTTAATTGGATTTATTTGTTTGGTATCACGTTACAATATATAATATAACATTTAATTTAAGTCTCTAGCGTTATTGGTTCGTGAGATATTTGGGGTTAACCAAAATGTTCACCTTTTTTAAATTGCGAAAAAAAAACATCCACGCTATTTTTTTAGAGTCCTTTCTGCATATTTTTGGAATATTATGTGTATAACAAAATTAATTTGAAGTCGATATCTCTACTGGTTTTTGAGCTATGGACGACGAAAAAAACGTCGCTAACGTACGGACGTACGAACGTACGTTTTTTTTTTATATTGTACGCGCACTCAAGGGGATATGAATACCCTTATAATGATTATACACAGTGCGAGTAATTAGGAAGGGAGGATAAGATTTGAAAGGAGATACCGATGCACATTGGTTTTGAATGCCTGCACATTGTAATGAGTGGGAAATATTGAGTCTGGTAAAGCATTCCACATTCGTGTAGTGCGACTAAAAAAAGAATCTCTGTACTTTATAGTACGTCCGAAATTGGGCTCAAGGGTAAACTGATGGGCATTCCTAAAAGAACGAGTATTACGGTTGAATTCTTTGAGGGGAGGAATGCAACTGGCTATTTCATTAGAGCATTGCTTATGGAAGTAGCGATAAAATAATGAGAGACATGAAACCTTGCGACGGTGCTCAAGAGATGCAAAAGTTTCAGTTAGACAACGGTCACCTATCATTTTTAGAGCTCTCTTTTGAATTCTGTCCAGTAGACTCAAGTGGGTTATAGGCGAGCACCTGCCCAAATATGGGAATTGTACTCAAGTTTTGGACGAATATAGGCTTTATAAATTATAGCCAGATCAGAAGGGGTAAAAAACTTCTTGCATCGTCGGAGAAAACCTAAACACTTAGCAGCATTTTTGGCGATGTCAAATATGTGATCACTCCACAACAAGTGGTTTGTAATGCACATACCAAGGACTGATAGATGTTCAGTCTCCCCGATGTAAGTACCACTCATGGATAGTGGCATTGGGGGAGGGTTACGCTTTTGTGACAGTAGACAGCATTGAGTTTTCGAAGCATTAAATTCTACACGGTTTTTTATTCCCCATTGAACAATGCTGTCAAGATCAGAATTTAATGAGCTTATCATACGCTGCCGTTGATAGTCCACACCCGAAGAACAAGGATGTGAATCTAAAAACGAATATGAGAAACTGAGGGTACTGTCATCAGCGAAACAATTAAGTGTGTTAGAAGTTTCAGACAAAAGATCATTTATAAAAATAAGAAAAGTGTCGGAGACAAAACGGAGCCCTGGGGCACACCAGCGTTTATTTTGTGGATATCAGATTTGAACCCGTCCAACACTACTTGAATTGAACGGTCCGAAAGGTAGGTAATTTCAAAACCAACGAAGAAGGGATTCATCAATACCAAATGCACGCATTTTCGATTAGAGAGTGCACTAATCTTACTTTCTCCAAAATGATGTAAAGATTTGTTCCACTGTTCGGTGAGAACATACACACGCACGCACAGACATATCAGACAAATAAATAAATAAATCAAACAAAAAATTAAGTAAACATTCTTGTCAACGTCCGAGGTTTGAAGCTACATTACGTTTTGCTAATTCTTAGGTCGTCAAAAACCTGTCAAAATGCCGCTCGCGTGGTTGTGATGCAGCCATAAAAAAAAAAAAACAGTTTACGTCCAAGGCTTCGATATTACACTCCATCTCTGAGCTGGTACTCCACCAACGTACTTAAGCCGCTTCGATAGTATTCAAAGAGTTGATTTCAAAGTGGTTGGTGACAGTAACATCATTAAATTACAACCACGCCACTCGAACATCTTCGTAAAGGTCAGCTTAATTCCTCTCCTTAAGCAGATTAATCATAATACTCGCGCTTCTATAGGAATACCCTTTAGTTTGTTCTTGAGCCCAATTTCAGCTGTACTCTAAAGTACAGAAATTCGTTCTTAATCCTTTCTACGTGAGTGTGAAATGGTTTATCATGCTCTATTCCCGTCATTAAATACTTAAATTAAGCTATTTCCAAACCGCCTCTTCTTTTTAAATAAAAATAAATATAACATCGTTGAAATGTTCTCTGGGTAACGTCTATTCAAAATGTCCAATATTCCATTATTCTGGCGCTAATAACAGGCAAATTTTTCCGACTATATGGGTTAGGTTAGCTCTTAGAGAGTGATCTGTAGCTTATTTGCATTGACATGCATTTTCAAAAAACCCTATACAGTGACTAATTTCTAAAATGCATTGAAGCTCTTAGATACCAAGTGATTTAGTACTGTCCTAAATTCGACAATTTTGTTTCATTTCCTTCACGTGCCATTCCTCAGGAAATAGTCCTCAAGTTCTAAAATATTTTTTCCATAAAAATTAAAATCAGTTTCAGAGCCCATTCACAAAACTCATGACGTTTCTCATAGTCGTTTACCTTCAACTCTCAAGTAATATGAATGTTTTTAGGTTCTATGCCCAAGTCAAGACTCAAAATTCGACAACTTTTGTATTAGAAGTACCGTAGCGGTGTTAGGGAGATGGTCTGATCGGTAAGACGATTTTATAAAATAAAGGGTTTTTCAATTGGTGGGGGTAGATTTTGGCGCCCCGTGGCGGCCATTTTGTTTTGGTGGCATCTATCAAATGTTTTGTTTATTATTCAGTTCTTTATGCCGAATCATCATGGCAAGTTACACGATTGAACAGCACGTTCAAATGATTAAACTTTATTATCAAAATGAGTGTTCGTTAACGCAAACGTTGCGCGCATTGCGCCCATTTTACGGTAGACGTGGTGGCCCTTCACAGTCGACTCTTGAACGTTTGATGGCCAAATTTGAGACGACCGGTTCAGTTAACAATCATTCAACACCCGTACGTTCACAACGTACGTAGACAACGCCGCCGCCGTTTGTTCGCTGACTGGGCGTCGAATCGTTGGGAAGAGGACCCCAATTTCGGCCGAAAAATCGTCTTTAGTGACGAGGCGCATTTTTGGATGAATGGCTGTGTTAACAAGCAAAATTGCAGTATATGGGACGAAATTAACCCACGCGAGGTTCACCAGGTGATAATTCATCCTCAAAAAGTTACCGTTTGGTGTGGATTTTGAGCCGGCGCGCCGGCTCAATTGGTTCGTACTTTTTTTGAAAACGTTTTTAGTGAGGCGGTCACCGTCAACAGCGAGCGCTACATAACGATGATAACTAATTTCTAATGGCCGAAATGAACCATATGGACCTAGACATGTGGCCACACAGCAAACGCCACGATTGACATTTTACATGAACGATTTGAGGGTAAGGTTATCTCTCGCAAGGGTGATGTGAATTGGTCAACATGATCATGCGATTTGACCCACGCTAGACTTTTTCCTGTGGGGTTTCTTGAAGTCGCAGGTCCATGCAAATAAACCAAAATCGACCAATGCCCTAAAGATGAACATAACACAGGCCATCGCCCAAATTCAGCCGGATCTATGCGGGAGAGTCATTGAAAATTGGACCACTCGGATCCGTGCCACCGTAAGAAGCCAAGGCGGGCATTTGAATGATGTCATATTCCACAATTAATGGCATGCACATGCACCTTTCAAATAAAAAAAAAAATGTTGTTAATACCTCACACACAGCTTGTTTTATTCCATTTCAACATCTACCCGCTCTTATTGAAAAACCTTTTATATACATACTAGCTTCTACCCGCGACTTCGTCCGCATTAGATAGTTTTTTTTGGATAGTAGTATGAAAAAACCTGAGCTGCATTTTTTTGTACGTATGTTTGAATTGTGCCGAGATGGTTAGGTTAATACATTTTAATAAGAAGATAGGTTACTGCAATACATTTTTATATACGACGTTTTTTGTTTTTCCTTCCTTGGCCAGAACGCAAAGATTTTGTGGGTTTGAGACTCGTGAGCACGCTACATATAATTGTCCATGGGAAAATAGTTTTTTTTTCCAAATTTTCACCTGCAACTTTTAGCGTTTGTCCCTGAACTTTATTTATTGTTATTGCAAATGCTGCTTTCAGAGGAAAGAAAGTCTTTTAAACTGAAACGGCAAATCCGTTGAAATTATCGGAATGCGGGGAATTAAAACATTTTTTCCTTTTGCTATCCAGTCATGATTATAGCTTTTATAATATTTCGTCCTAGGTGAGTAATCTGTAGCCGTGTACATAATAACATAACTTTGATGTGTCAAGATTTCTCATTAACATGACTGGAACACCAACCTTCAATCTCAACTTATGAGAAGGGTTGGGAATGCATTGTTTTCCCGTAATACCAATTTTATCCAAATATTATTCAAATATTTGGTAATTTAGGAGTGAAAGCGATCAGATTTCCCGGAAAGTAATTTTTCCCATGGGAATGCGTTGTTTTCCCGAGGTTAAAATTAACTCATGTCTTTTCTTAAGTCTCAAACTATCTCCTTACCAAATTTCATTTAAATCTGTTCAGTAGTTTAGGCGTAAAAGCGATAGGTCCACCTGAATTTTCCCATGGGAATGCGTCATTTTCCGGGGGTAAAAAAGTAGCATATGTCCTTTCTCGGGTATCAAAATATCTCCATACCAAATTTCATGCAAATTGGTTCAGTAGTTTAGGCGTGATTGAGTAACAGACAGTATAGATGTATATATATTTGGTGGTTTAGCAAAAACGAATTACTTAACGACAACTAATTTGACAGATGTATAGCTTCAACACAAAATGGCAGCTTTTAACTGTCAACATTCGGAAATCTTCATTGGGAAACCCTTAAGTTGTCACAAAATCAAATATTTCCGAATGTCGTCACAGTTTCGCTTATGTATTTAAGTTAGGAGTTTAAAATAATTTACCATTCCTAGATTCCACTTTCAGTGTTTTATTTTAGACTTTGACGAATCTAATCTTCAATATTCTCACGTTTGTTTCACATTATTAAACTCGCTGATTCCGAGTCACATTATTCATGACATTTCCATTTTCTGTTCCTGTTTTACATATAGAAATAGAGATAAGGATTGAGAGTTCCCTGTGTGCCTGGTACTGAATGGAAAATGATGAGAGAAATAATATCCGGTTCTATTTTGTAGATTGAAATTTCAATTTCTTGAGGAACGTTCACGTGTAGATTTGTATTTTATAACATTATCAGACTTCTTAGTCTTGCTCTTATAATAAAAAAGCTTCTGTATCTACCATCAGACAAAATTTTCACGGTTAATTTGAGGCATTCGCTGACGTTGACGCTGACGTTATATTGCTTCTAAATTGCCACTCGTAAAAGTAATTTCAAAATTTTCTATATTTAGAATTTGCTCTTAGGTAATGATATTATGTATGTTCTGCTTCTGATTCTGCTTCTAGTACTCGTACCAGAACTTGGTACCTGGTGGAATATCGGATCATTGAGTTTTATAATTAATGATCTCTTAATCAAGACCAAACACAGAGTTGAAACCAACTACGAGTAGGTATATATGCAAATCCAAACCACCGACATAACCCCAACAATCGAATCGAGTTAAGCACAAAACAACACACAGCACTTAAATATAGCGCAACAACCACAGAGAAACAGCATGGAGCTCAATTTGCATGACATCCAATAAATGTCAAACTACAATTATTGTTATTGTTGTTTTGTTTGTTGTACAGGAATAGTAGATTAATATTGCTGTACTTGGTCATGATGGGGGATGTTTTGTTTTATGTTTTATTTTATTTTGGTTTTGATTCGATGAAGATGATGATGATAAAATTTCATAACTTGCAATTAAATCTCCGGAGAGATAGCTTCTTTTTTTAACCCCTAAACTGTACATTAAAAATAAGCTGTGCTTTCTATCTGATAGTCATTTTGACAGGTGATGGGTCAGGGTGTACTGGACATGAACATTGGACAGTGGACACATTTAATATGTCATGTTGTTTGGTGTTGTCGTTGTGGGTGGATTGCATTTATTTTGTTTTATTTAGCAATTTAACTTGCCTGTTAAGAAAAACAAGTTGATTCAACTGTAGGGGAGAGAAGTGTTATTCGGTTAGTCTTATTTTCTGCTGGGTTTGTGACTTTTTGAAATGCTGATGAAATATTTGAATGGGAATGAAAATCTATTAAGAGATCTACAGTTTTAACCAAAAACTTTTTTATTTCACAAGCTCCTTCTATTTCGGAGGAATTACTTAAATTCTCTAGGATTTAGACACTGCTAAACTCATTAACAGCTCGAAACTGTCGATCATCTCTTGTGGAGAGGGTGGACAAATTCTACATTGACCTTATTTGGGTGCGGGTTCATAGAGACATTACAGGAAATTGCAAAAAATGGAAGAATTTTAACTTTGATGGGCAACAAATCCAACATAGTTATACCCCTAGATGCTTGCTAACTTGTGCTAAAACATGATACCATACAAAGCAAACCAAAGATAGTCTAATACAACCATTTGTAGGTCAACATAATTAATTTGGCCAATGCTTGATGCTAAACGCTTTAAGTCAAAAATTTCGGTTGTTAGATTACAAATTAGCTCCGCTATAGGAGTCCTTACATGACACTGCTTGATGGGGAGCTCATGCAGAAAGTGTTTCACCTTCTATGTTCATATCTTGCCCTGTCAACAGCCACCTTAATCTAACCTAGACACTGCTCAATTCTCATCATAAGAAACTAGCAGGAATGGTTTGAATTCTTACATCACCCCAAAATTGTTCGTGATAAAGTTCGAGTCTAAGTGAACTTGCTGTTTTTTTGAGTTCGAATTGCCCCAATTCACCCTATGCTAAGGGGGCTCCGTATTCTATATCATTAAACAAGACGAGTGCACTGGTACTCGGTTTTGCAAATCTAGGCCGGTTGGTCGGTCTGTTGACTGCATGTTCTCTCACTTCATTTTGACAGTTGTTGATGATTTAACACACACGAAAAAAAACAACAAAAAAACGAAGGAACAAATGGTTTTCTGTTCAATTTAGACTGATCTTCCGGCTTCATTTTGCTGAGAGTGTTTTTGTTTTGAAATTCAAGGGGTTGAGTGGTTATAGTTAGGGTAATCACCATCAGCTGGCGTATTGTACACATAACCAATGACGAATATTAAATTTAAAGATTTAGGGCACATTCACATCGTGTGTTTTATTGGCTTACAAAATAAACACATACACACTTTTCACGCAGCATTTTAAGTTTATCTGAGCTTAAGTTTTGTACAGAACGTAAAATTATACCAAAGTACAAAACCTTGACTTTGTTTGAATGTATGTAGTTAGCGCGGGGACTTGTGACATGGTAATTGTGAGATATTGCCAAATATATAGTTGTTATATCTGTCGTCCAAACAAGCGTACTCTTAATGTTTGTTATTGCTTTTATAATTAAGTAAATTACTGGTTGTGCACAATTAAAACAGATTCATTTTTTAAAGACCTTGACTGTGAATTATAAGTATACCTTAATTACAAGGCTAAATTAAGCTAATAGAGGCTGATTTATTGAAGAGGTGACTGTGACACCTACAAACGTGTTATTTATCTCAATTGTATTGAGCATTTTTAGAATGTCTTTATTAAGAACCCCTTTTGCAAAATTAAAACAAAACGGAATTTTACAATAGAAAATTTAGTAATTTTGTTGCGTTTTATTATTAGCATGATGATTTGTTTAAAAACTTTAGTTGTATACAAATTAACTTGCAAGTAAACTGTATAATTATGAAATGCTACGCATAATTAAAGATGTCTCTTTATATTATTTAAAGATTTGTTTTAATTAGTTACATGTAACGTGAGATTTATGCTATTTATATTTTTTATTTAAGCATACTGGAACAATTCAAAAATGTCAAAAAATATTGTTCAGAATGATGAACATTTTAACAATTTCGAATTTTGTTTAGGGTCTATCCAAAATCATTAAAACAGAAGAAATTAAGATGTATAGGTATACACATTTTTGTAAAGAATTAAATGACTTCCGGTTCAAGTAAAAATTTTCGTCAGACAAACCATTTTCATGAAATCAAGCAATTTACAAAGCACCTAACATTCCCATATAGGAATTTATTGAAATCGGTCGGATTTGTTATTTCTCGGCGTTTTAAAGTAACTAAAATTTTAATCAATGATTTTTAGAGATGTGTGTCATCCGTGTATATCTCCAGAACTGTATATCGACTTCAAATAAATTTTGTTAGAAAATAACATAAAAAGATTCAGTAAGGACCTTAAACAAAATTGCCCAAAATATCTAACGAACCAATAACGCCAGCGACTTTGATAAAATTTTAAATTATATGTGACGGGATGCCAAATTAGAATATTTTTGAAGAAAAATCAATCAACGGTTTTTTTATAAACGAAAAAAAATTGATACCTCCAATACTTTAGAAACAAAAAAACGATGTTATCTTCAGAATAATTTAATGCAACGAAGAATAACGTTTTTGAAATCTGATAAAATTTTAAGAAAAATCAAAGTGACAATTTTTTACAAAAAAAAAAAACTAAGAAAAAACACTGCTAAGAATTGTTAAAAAATGATTTTCCACTCGAATACCTTGGCAGCAATTGAAGATATTGGCTTCAAACTAATTTTATTTTATAAAAAATATTGCTTTTAACAGTTGTTGAAATTTGAACTGTCAAAATGGGTAAAAACTTATGTTGGATTCTAATATTTCGGGAATAGATTAAGGTATTGACTTCAAAATCATTTTATTCTACATATATTTTTAGTTATATAAGAAATAAAAACTTTCAAAAAATTGATAAAAATTGGTTTTCGACTCAAGTATTATGAGAACAAAGAAATATATTTACTTACATTTTTTTCATCTCACACACAATATTTTAATAAATATTTTGTTAAAGTTTTAGACTAATCGACAGACGGGTCGGAAAGTTATCAGTGTGGTACGCATCCCACACATCATTTACAAGCATTATGGTATTGTATTATCAATATGCATTGCTTCTTATATGGTAGCCAGGACCTTGCGGTCCTAATATACAATTGTTATAAAATTTTGTATGCATCTGACGTATACATTATGACAATTGCTACTTTCTGACAATTTTTAACTTCTCTTTGACGAATTTTTCTGTCCGGATTTTGATTTTAGCAGTTGTCTGGCTAATTTCTGAAATTTCTGTTGCAATTTTTCTTAAAACACTGCATAACGTCTGATTCCCAAATATCCAAACTATCAAATGACATATGCTCACGTTGTTAAATACTATGGATCTTTGGGCGACATCCGTTAATTCAAATGGGATTTAGTCTACATCACGAATATTAAGGATTTCAAAATTAAGAAGTTCAACATTTAAAAAAATCAAGTTTACGCCTAGTGCCCGTGGCATGATGGTTATTGCGTTGAACTGTGAAGCTAGAGGTCTTGGGTTCGATCCCTGCCTGTACCATCTAAAGTTTTTTTCACGGGTACTGCCTCTTGGGAGGAATCGACAAGTCCTCTAAGAGTTATTCTTGTAATGAAAAGTATTTTCTTAAAACAGCCGTTCAGATTCGGCTTTAGGTCCTCTCCATCCCTGACAACATTACTCGCACATAGGAATGATTGAGAGTTGTAAGTCACTAAGCAAGCCCTAGTTCTCCAAGGACTGTCGCGTTAACTAATTTATTTATTTTCTATCGAAACGGAATTTGGGGGAAATATCCCCATCTAAACCCTCGACAAGCAACAAGTCTGCCCCACGGAAAAGAAGACGGTGACGACTGTCACCGTCAATTTGGAGCGTTTTGGTTATATGTTGTTTTGCCTGCAATTGAAGAAGTAGTAGTAGTAGTGATTTATTTGGTTCAATAATTTCAGTGTTTGATACAAAATTCACAATAGAGCATTGGCTTTTGCCGTCAGCCGAAAATGAGTGTGTTCTTTAAATAAAAAAAAATAAAAAAAAATAATGTATTATGTAAGTAAAGTTTAAATAATGTTTTTGACCATCTAGTTTTACTTTTAAGAAAATATATAGTTATGTTTATTTAGAATGCTTCATTCATAATTTGTTGCCGGTATTTTAGTGCAGTTTTTAAGAAGTTATATAGAAGACTCCAGTTTTCTCCGTTGAGGATTTGAAGGATTTCGTCCAACGACAGTGTATTTTTATCCCATATTGCTCTTCTTATTGGGCTAAGTATGAGACAGGAACCCACGAGGTGTTGTACATCTTCCCTTACTCTTAAGTTGCACATAGTGCACTCCACATCTGTTTCATTGATGTATGGCAGATAATTTAAGTATAGTAATTCTCCCCTGGTTTTAAAAATGGTAGATATCATATCTAGGTTAAATCTATCATCAAAATAATTCTTCGGACCAAGGTCATGCTGCAATAGTCTGTATGTTGTTCTTGACTGGCTTTGTTCGCTTTGGTTCTTAAATTCATTTCGTGTAGACTCTTCTATTTTTGATATTAGCTCTTGTATCTTACTCCTTGAGGGCATCTCGTTATTGTATTCCAGAATAACGCTGTGGACGCTGCTTAGCCTAGCCCATTCATTAAAAAATTGCAGATTTCCCCTTTGGAGATACTTCAGTACTTTATGCGGGAGACGGTTGCTGGATGTAGCTGAAATGAAGTTCGAGAGTGTGTATATAAAGTGGTGGTAAACCTGTTTCCAGATGTACCATGTAGTGTTGTATGGTAATCTGAAGATTTTTTTGACAAAATATCTTAGAAGTTGTTCCACCTCTTTATATTGGTATATGCCCCAGACTTGTGCCGCATAGCACATTATGGACCTCATAACTGCATCAAAAATCTTATACTTCGAACTCGGAGGGATATTCCTCTTGCTCAACACTCCATTCCAGGTACTATTAATCGCGCGTTTTGATTCTTTTAGTTTTTCTTGCAAGTGTTTTTTGAAAGACAGTTGTGGTGTCATGAGTACACCAAGATATTTATACTCCTTGACTTTTTCGAGATCTTCATTGTTCCAAGTCCATTTTTCGTTTCCAGCAAATCGTCCTCGTCCGTTGCGAAAAATCATGATTTTTGATTTGCTCGTATTGAGTTGAAGATTCCATAAGTAGCAATATTGCTGTAGTTTGTTGACATCAGCTGCATCATGTTGGGGCTCTCTGCTAGTATGACAATGTCATCAGCATATAGTAGCAGCTTTATTGCAAGACCATCAAACATTATACCTCCAGGTAGGGAATCTTTGAGATCATCAAGAAAAATTGAGAAAAGTATTGGGCTCAGAAGGCATCCCTGCTTGACTCCTGTTTTCGTCTGAAACCAACTAGAGAAAGTGTTTCCATCCCATACCGCCGTAAGATTATCCTCATATAGATTCTGCAATACCTTGAGCATTTTCGTTGACATCCCTAGGTTACTCAATTTAAAAAATAGAGCTTTCCTATCTATCGAGTCGAAGGCAGCCTTAAAGTCAACGAAGAATGCGTAAAGTTTCTTTCCTCTATCCAGGAACGACTGCGCAATGCCAGTAAGGGAGAAAATATTCTCTCCAACATGATCCCAGTAAATATTTTTGTCACTGTATTGAGGAACGAGATTCCTCTGTAATTGCTTGGATCTTTTGGGTCACCCTTCTTTAGTAAAGGAAATATTATATTTTTCTTGACGCTTTCCGGCGCCTTTCCAAAATTAAAAATAGAGTTGTAAACCTTTGTAAGCTCTTCTAGAAAAGTTTCGGTTGAATTTATGAAGAATTCATATGGAATACGGTCTTCACCAGGAGCTTTGTTAGTGTTGCATCTGGAGATGACTCTGCTTACATCTTGTGAATAAGTTATTGGGCGATCTAGCTCTTCTACTTCCAAACATGGCAGCGCAAAGTGAAGTTCGTTTTCATTGAGATTGTTGGTCAGGAGTTTCTCGAAATGGGTTGCTAACATAGAAGCATCAACTTTTATATTCTTCCCAAGAGTTGTGCAGTTTATTGTCTTCACGATCTTCCAGAAGGATCTGCTATCGTTAACATCCTTTAGTTTCAATGATATTGTGAGAGCGTATGCTTTTTGTTTTTGTTCGCACAGCGTTTTGTACTTTTTGTTTGCTTCATGGTATAGGTATTTCGTGTTTGTGGTTCCAGTTTTGTTTAGTATTCTTAAAAATGTGAACGACTTTTTTCTGGCTGCTTCGCATTCCCAATCATACCAAGGCTGTTTTCCCTTTTCCCTTTGTCTCGATTGGAGTGGTCTTGCGGCTGTGACTGTTGTTAGCTCGTCTGTTCCGTTAATGGTTTCGATCAGTCTCTGATTTACTAGCATAAGTTCTTCATCTAGGTTTGATCTGTATCTCTCTTTTATTTGTTGTCTCCATTGCATCTTGGGTAATAGATAACTGCGATCGATGGTGTTGCCATCATCAGAGCTGTATATCATATTTGAAGATATTGGTTGGTGATCTGAATGAGTTACATCATTCACCTTAAAATCATCGACACACTCAAGCCATTTCCCTTTAATGAAGCTGTAGTCTATCGTTGAGCACGCAGCACCCCTAATAAAAGTTAAACTTCCTTCTTTATCACTTTTTGAGCGACCGTTTAGTAGTATTAGTCCGATGGTTTCACACATTTCTATTATTTTTTTGCCATTTCCGTCGATTTTTTTATCAGTTGCTGCCCTTAATTCTGCAAATAATTCTGGTTGTCTCCCTTCGTTAATAATTATTTGATTGTCTCCAACCCTACCATTGAAGTCTCCCATAAGCATAATATTTTCCTTCTCAAATTCCAACAAGAAGTTATATAAGCTGGTGAAGTCATCCATCCAATTGTTGCAGTTTAAGTATATTGGTATTATAAACATTTTTCCTCCTTTGCTACAAATTTCGATTATTTCTCTGTTCATTACATTCACAAAATTACATTTGATTACATTCGTATTGAAGAATACGACTTGGAAAATATGTAGTTTCAACAAGACGGTGCCACATGCCACACATCTCGAGTAAGTATGGCTTATTGCAAGAGACATTTCCTGGCCGCGTAATTTCTCGTCGTGGCGATGTCAACTGGCCACCAAGATCATGCGATTTGACACCACTGAACTTTTTTTGTGGAGCTACGTGAAAGACCGTGTCTATGCAGATAAATCTTTAGCACTTAAAAGAATCGATGCTTGCAACAATTCGTGTGGTGGTCATGTAAATGATGTAGTATTATCACACATTATAATAAAAAAGAAATATCCTGACAAAAAATATATTATAAGTGTTTTACTTACGTTTACTTTTGAAACCGCAAAATGGTTAACCCTGTAGTTAGAGTCGAAATTAAAAAAAAGAGGCTAGGTTGCGACCCACACTGATAACTTCCCATCCCGTCTGACGATTTGTCTTGTTAAAAGGTGTGTAGGTTTTCGTGTTTTGTTAAAAAACTTGTCAGTTGAATTATTCTTAAAAATTTCAAAATTACCAACAATACTTTGCATAGTATAATGAAATAGTTTGATTTCAAAATCTATTTTAGTTAGCTAGATTTTTATTCGAAAACCAATTTTTACCAATTTTAGTAGCATTTCTTAAAAGTTTTTATTTTATGAATTTAAAGTCAATACCTTCTATTGTTCACGAGATATCGAGAACCCAACATCAATTTTTACCAAATTTGCGTACTATTTTTTGTAGATTTTATTTTTTTTATGAAAAAACGGACTGTTGGATTTTTATATAAAATTTACTGAATGACGAAAACAATATTTTCTGTGAGATAAAAATAGTTTGAAGCCAATATTTTTAATTTTTTTGTAAAAAAACTGTTAATTCGATTTTTCTCAAAATTTTACCGAATGTTAAAAACAATATTTTGTATAAAAAAAAAATTATCTCAAATTTTTGAAAAGGTATTTGAGTCGAAAATCAATTTTTACGAACTTTTAGTAATTTTTTTTTAGGTTTTTATTTTTTATAAAAAAAACTGTCGATTCGATTTTTCTCAAAATTTTACCAGATGTCAAAAACGTTGTTTTTCATTGCAGACAATTTGTTTTTAGATAAAATCATTTTTTGTGCGTCAAATATTCGAGGTTACAAATATTTTTTTTTAGTTTTTTTTATTTATAAAAAACCGTTGACTGGATTTTTTTCTTTTATTTCGACTTTAGGGTTCTTGAAACGTCGAGAACCGTCGGACCGATTACAATAACTTCCTATGGGAAGTTAATAATGTTACAGGACTTAAGAACAAATTATTAATGCCAGAATTTCTTAAGATCATTTTAAACTATGATTAATTTTTGTAGAAGAAGGTAAAGTGATGAAATTTTATATTTTGGGTTTCTTGTTATAAAAGAAGTATCAAAAAGTGATAAATTCAGAAACTTTACTTTAATCAACAGTCAAGGTTACTCTGTTTTCAACTTTTGCCTTAGTCCTTCCAGAAACTCTTTCGTCTAATAAAAATATATATGTATATGTATATAGATAGGTTTCTTTCTTTTTTCGACTTATGTCTGTTTCGAAATTTAATACACTTCTTTTTATGTTGCATATATAGGGTATACATATGTGCATATATTTATCTAACCAGAGTATATTGAAAAACCAAAAAGTTCTTAGAAGTGTAATATTTTTAGTAAGTAATATTTTTTTATAATTCACTTTCCTATAAATTTTGAAACATGAATACTATATACGAGTGTGTACATATATATTTCCAACAAAATACACAAGTCTGCAGCTAATGGGTTCTTGACTTTTAACTTTTGCAGCCACATTACTTTTATTTTACTACCATAATATATATGTATATGTATGTGTTTGGTCATTGCCTTTAGAGTTATGACTTATAACTTATAACAAGGCTCTTAAATCTCCATTCCAAAATGCATAGTTGCCTAACTTTCGCTTGTTTTATTTAACACGCAATTTAAAAGTATAAAAATGCAAAAACTTCATATTATACCTACGTTTATTCTTATACACATGAATGTAGGTTGGAAGACTGTGGGAATATCGTCCATTTCTTGAACCAGGAACATTCAAGAAAACAATGACTTCACAAAACGCCAAACAAAAGAAAGAAAAACACTAATTTGACAACCATTATGGTGATGAACATATTAGTTTCTTTTTCTCTTTTTGTTTCTTTCTTGTTTGCTTATTTTTCTCAGGGAAGTGAAAGCTTGAAAGGACGAACTAAGTCATAATTTTCAAAACTATGCCGTGCAATAAAATATAGAGCAGTAGTGCAACTGTATGGGCTTGAGATTCACTATTATCCTTCTCGTCCAAGCGAAAGGAGTGGCATGTACACTATTCTAGACTGCTTCATTGTGGTTGCAAGCTTTTTATTAGACTTTTGTATCCTTTTGTTGGAGCATCTATAGAAGCAAAGCACACAATGCTTTAAATCACGCAACATTATATAAAAATCTATGCATGAATGCGAAATGCTGTGGGAGTGTGCGAATTAGACAAAGTGAAAAGCGATAATTTTATGCATGAAAATGTGTTGATCATTGTGTTGTGATTTAATGAATGTTTTATTTGAATTCCTCATAAAAGTAGGAGAGTAGAAATATGCTACACTGTTAGCGTTGGCAGTGACTGTATAATCAGCAACAGGAGTATAGGGAAGAAGTAGTCTTAATATAGTTTATCTACATCCAGATGAGTTGTTGAGATTTATGCGGGTTTCCATAAATAATATAGTTTGCAATCTGTAGGCTTTGTGATAGGTTAATGTCTGGAAAATAAATTTCTTAAGAAAATAATAAGGAAAAGTTCTTTAAACTTTTGTCGGGGTGCACCGAATATGAATAATACGAAAACTGAAGTTTTGATTATATTCCCGAAGATAATAATGCTTATATACGTAAAAGAGATATTTTTGCACATCGGTGCTTCTTAAGTCTGTTTTCATAGGTTTTCAGAAAATGAATTTTCAACTTAAATTTCAATTTTAAGTAAAAAGCAAAATTAAGCTTTTTACAAACAGTTATAAATTTCTTATTTTTAATGATTTAAGAACTCATTGGGATTTTTGAAATTCACTCATTGAAATTTTTGAAATTCACTCTAAGAGCTGTAAAATTTGTATAGTCACAATTCGCAAAACTAAAGCATCTTGCATGATGCTTGAGCTACGAACATGCGAACTGTGGATGCTCGCATATTTTGACTTTTCTTTAACATGAGCTTTATTTCTATTCGCAGACAGCGACGAATTGTCAATTTATAATTACCCTTTTCAATAAAAAATTGGATGGTGTGTTGAACGCGAATAGAGTTTGATAGTTCGTAGCAACCACACTGCAATTCGTTACTACCAAATTGTTTTTACAAAATTGTCTTGTTTTAGAGAACAAAATGCAAATTTTATTATCCTAACATAAGTATAAATTGGTTTCTTATAATTTAAATGTGTTTTTGTTTGAAATTGACTTTTTGAAATGTGTAAAATCACGTTTGTTCGTCCATTCGTTCATTCGCTGTTCGCTCTCATGTGCAAGGCCCTTAAAGGACTTTTGTGTTGTGCCATGAAGCAATTTTATAGCCGACAATATTAAAACTTTTGTTAACGAATACCCAAGTTTAAATACTTAGGTCTTAAGGCTTTTAAAATTCAGTTAACGTAAGAACCTAAGCCGGTCGATCACCAGCAATGTCGCTTCTTTGCTGATTGAGTCCTTGAAATCCATCGAAATGATCCATATTTTCATCTGAAAATCATCTTCGTTTCTGAGGCCCGTTTCTACTTCGAAGGAATTACTGTTTAAACGCCTCAACATTTCACTGTTTGATGTAATTTTTGAGTAGGCGGTGTAATTGATTCGTATTTATTAGAAAATTAGGCCAGTGCAACTGTTAAGCTGAATAGATTGCTTTATCAAACTATGATTAATGATGTTTATAAAACCAGAATTGAAAGCTGTTGATGGAGTTACGATTGTTTTCGACGATCGAACTCGAATTCCTGATGTTGTCAATCCACCTAAACATGTTTCTTACTTCTAGCCCTAATAAATACGCAATTAGTGTATTACCGCCTCAGGCATATCAAATCTTATTGTATCGTTACTGGAAATTCCTCATGCAAAATAACTCAGTTAAAGAACAAAATCGTACGAGAACCTTTTGGCAATATGAGAAAACCAATTAGAATGGTCTCAACGACTTCCTTAGGAACTTTAACTGGTCACTATGCTTTCTCGATAGTGAAGTGAATTTAAGCGCAGATATGTCTACACATTGAATTCTTTGTGTAATGAGAAATTTTATTCCTAAAAGGGTAAAACCTATCAAATCCAAATAAATTACAAGCTAGAAAGAATAATTGACAAACCAAATTTTTACATGACCAGAAATTACGGCCAAAAATACTAAATACAATGTTCCAAAGGTAGTAACCAATTCTGGTAAATTGTAAACAACGTACCTAGCACCATATCATTCTCGGTCCCAACGTTCGTTAACAATGACACTCCTTATGGTAAGCTCGATTGATGAAACCAATAGTACAAGAGCACAGTTTGCTGTTTGTTTGACACTACCAGACAGCGTCTTGAGTCCTCCTGTACTTGAGAGCGTAAGCGATTTTATGGGACAAATTTTCTCTTGCACTCGTGCAGTTGCAAAAGTACTGAAAGACCTTGACATACACAAATCCGCTGGCACGGATAGTATACACTCCATTGTTCTGAAGAAGTGTTAGCTTTTCCATCTTTCCTACTCTAAAAGTCTCTTTCCGAGGGAAAGAAAAACAGCATTTGTCCAGCCTGTTCCTAAAAAAGGTAAATCCTTCTCCCCTCTTTCTGTCGCCCAATAGCACTGACGTCCCTACTTTCCAAGGTCATAGAAACGCTGCTTAATTATTATAGCTTATGAAATATCTCGAAGAACGATATCTTCTTATTGAACGGAAGTATGGCTTTCGTATCAATAGGTCCAGCGGTGATTTGATGGTTATCTAACCAAACAGTAGAACAAGTATTTACATCCTTTTGGAGAAAGAAGGCTATTACACTTGATATTTCAAAGCATTTAATAGAGTATGGTACGAAGTTCTCTTATTGAAAATGTGTGCTTTGGTTTTGATGAATCTGTTCTTTGTTTGATTAGACACTACTTCGTTTTTCGGATATAAAACTTAAATAGCATTTTCCATGTGGAATTATTAACCGTGTATAATTTAATGCTTCAAAAACTCAATGCTTCCCAATTCTTCTGTCATTAAAACTTAACCCATCCCCAATGCCGCTATCCATGAGTGGCACTTGCATCAAGGAAACTAATCAACTTTCAGTACTCGGTATGTGTATTCACTTGAATATAACTCGCATATTTGGGCAGGTGTCCCTTAAACAAGTTTAAAGTGGGTGCGATCCGCACTGATAATTTTACATTGGTAACAGCTTACAAAATTTTTCAAGATATTCGGTTCGATATTAAGATATTAATAAAGGTCAACCAAAGTTTTCACATTTATTTTACATTCCTTTAGTAAGAAAATCCACCCACTCCATTTTTTTGAAAGTCCTATCTGCATCCAGGGCCGGACAAAGCATATGTGCAAGATGTGCAAATGCACAGGGCGCAGAATTCTGGAGGCGCATTGCCAGGAGCAAGAAAATGTAATCTGATCTTGCAAACAAATATGTACTACTACATATTTGCCATTCTTTAACCACAAACATTCTTAAAATAATCTCAAAAAAACATCCATCACAACTGTCCTAAGTTATCTCTTGCGCACTAACTAACATCACTTTCATTGTTGCATTCAATTAAAATTTAACTCAAAATATCGCAGAACTAAAAATCCTACCTACCTCACTTCCAAATATTTCACCCTGTTAGTACAAGAGAAAAAAAGAAAAAAATCTCAACACAAAAAAATTCCATGCAAGAGAAAAGAAGAAAAAATCTCAACACAAAAAAGTTCCATGCCACCTCATATGTGCAAGATATATTTTATGCACACCGAGTCCCAAAATTAACATAGAAGTATGACGAAGCAAAATACTTATTCATATTGAATCGTATGGGCTAGAACGTGCAGGTTTTGTATCACGCACAGTACCCTGTATGTGAGACTCACATGAGACATTGTGAGTTCTCATCTTCAAAGAAAACAACAAAAAAATGTCTCTGAAAAAAGAGAGCAGATAGGTTTCTGTATTCTGTGCTACCTTCTACTACAAATCAAAGACACAGCAAACAGCATATATTTTTGTTGTTGTTTTCTTTGTAGATGAGAACTCACAATGTCTCATGTGAGTCTCACATACAGGGTACTGTGCAGCGTTGCCAAAATGTGCCCGATCGGGCCATTTGGCACTAAGTTTTTTATTTTGGCCCGTGGCCCGGGGCCAACATGAAATGGCCCGCATATCATATATATTTTTTTTTTTTCTAAAACAAAATATTTTTCAAAACACTTTTATCTCATTTAACAACTCTTTTAGACAGATTTCAAAATTTGTTTAACTGCTCCAAAGAACTAATTTTGAAGAGTTGCAAAACAGTTTGGAAGAATTAGATCAGAAGGGAAATGACATTGATCCAATAAAGTGGTGAGTTTAGTTTAATAAATGTACTAGGCGATTACATATGTATTTACAAACATATTATCTTCCCTTGCTATTCTTTAATAAGTCTGCCGGTGCAGGGAATTAACTTCACGGGAACTACCTTCACATGGGAACTAACTTCACCACTAGTGGGAATTAATTTCACTTTTTTTTGGTGAAGTTATTTCCCACTGAAGGTGGGAGATAATTTCACTTTTTTGTGGGAATCAATTTCACTTTCATGTGAAGTTAACATAAGTTGAAGTTGAAAAATGACAGATACTTGTTGCTCGATTGAAATTTTTGAAATTGGAGCCTAAAACAAGTTTTTTTGAATTGATACCACGGCGGCGTACTAACAGCTAGGTATGTAAGGGGGGCATGCTGCCCCCCTGCAACCCCCCTGCTTGGGATCACTATAGGATTTGGGGTGGGTGCGAGTTTGGGTATATGCAACGAACACGAATGCGTTGTGATTCTTTCATAACTGTGAGCCATACTTGCTTTTTTTTTGTTGGGAATTTCTTTGATTTTAGTGCTCAAATGCAAAAGTTCTTTGCATATACCCAAACTCGCACCCACCCCAAATCCTATAGTGATCCCAAGCAGGGGGGTTGCAGGGGGGCAGCATGCCCCCCCTTACATACCTAGCTGTTAGTACGCCGTGCTAACAATTCAAAAAAACTTTTTAGCAAAAGTAGCTATTCTAGACAATAAATCAACCATTTTTGCGTGTTTTGTATGTAAAAAAGTGAACTTTAAAAATTCGGCGTTGTTTGCATTATTTTTTTGGCCTTATTTCTTTTTATAAATCAAAATAAAGCCAAATTGGTTTTATTTCGTTTTGAACAACGAAATAAGGCCAAATTTGAAATTTGGTGTTATTTTATTTGGTACTATTTCACGTCACCAATTCAACGCTTGATATTTTTTCAGATATTTCAATAGTAGGTGGGAAGTTACTTCACACAATTTTCTGATGAAATTATTTCCCGCCTTCAGTGGGAAATAACTTCACCTAAAAAAAGTGAAATTAATTCCCACTAGTGGTGAAGTTAGTTCCCATGTGAAGGTATGTAGTTCCCGTGAAGTTAATTCCCTGCACCAAGTCTGCCACTTAGTAGTGCTAGTGCTGAACATGTTTTTTCATGCCTAAACAACATTAAAACTGGTTATAGAAATAAATTGTGTTATGAAATGATTCACTCACTTATGAGTTTCAAAGACTTTTTGAAGAGCAATTCATATGAACTTTAATCCATCAAAACCTTTATTAAGAAAAATGAATGCATACACTTTATAATACTCTACCCACTTTTTAAAAATGGTTTGTTAATGAGCTCAAATGAAGATTTAAAACAAATATTTATTATTTGTCTGTTAAACAAATAGGTACTCATTACATACAAATCACAAAAAAATGTACTAATCCAAATGTTAATTTTGTATAAAACTTTTTTTTTATTATTATTGTGGGCTTAAGAACATACATAAAATGAATATTATAAGTTTATTTAGAAAAGACAAATCGTTATTATTTTCTTAAACAAATTTTTTCTAGGGTAGTGGGCTAGTGACCCGCACATTTTGGAAATGGCCCACAAAATGGCCCTTAAACTTTTTTTCCTCGCGGCAACGCTGGTACTGTGCGTGATACAAAACCTGCACGTTCTAGCCCATACGATTCAATATGAATAAGTATTTTGCTTCGTCATACTCTCTATGTTAATTTTGGGACTCGGTGTGCATAAAATATATCTTGCACATATGAGGTGGCATGGAACTTTTTTGTGTTGAGATTTTTTCTCTTGTATGAACAGGGTGATATATTTGGAAATTAGGTAGGTAGGTGTCTTTGCTACAAATGGTGAATGGATGTGCAAGTTTTCTTTTTTGCACCTTGAGTATCGAAACTAACATGGGAGATATTTAAAAAAAAAACTTATTTATACGGAATCATATGGATCAGAGTGTGCAGGGTTTCTTCTTGCACACTGTGTAAGAGTTAAGTGCCTGATTACAGGAGATGAAATTTTTAATAGAATGGAAAAGGAGCATAGAGCTTAAAAATTAAAGAGGGATGATTCTATTTGGAGTCGAATTGTTCTTGCGCAGGCAGTTTGTTTTTTTTTTTTTGTTTGAAAGTTAATGACTGTTGTAACGGCTACTTTTAATGTATATCTAGTCTGGTGCAGAATGCAGATTGTTTCAATTGTTTTTTCGCTTTGTTGGTTAATTAATATTAAATAAATAGCTACCAGTTTTTAATAGAAGTGACGTATTTTGTGACAAGACCGTAATGTGACTGACTCAGTTGATTTTAGACAAGCTTGAATTACATGGAATTTTAATAAGTAACTGTCGAAGCCAAAGTTATGATAATGGTTCGAATATGAATATGAAAGGAAAAGAAGCGGGTGTTCAGAATCGAATTCGAACCCTGGAACCAAGAGCATTTTTGGTTCCATGTTGCCCGCATTCCTTAAATTTAGTGGTTAATGATGCTGCTCGGTTCTCATTTTATGCAGTTAAAATTTTCGATACAATTCAATGTTTGTTTAACTTTTTTTCAAGTTCAAGAAATATATGAAGCCCTATAGAATTAAGAAATCTAGAGGCAAAAAACATTGCAGAATCGTTAGGAAATAAAATTTTTGATTTTACATTTATTTGCTGCCTGCTAATTTGGTTTGATATTTTAGAAAATATAAATTAAACTAGTAAATATTTGCAAAGTCCGTCCGTTAATCTGTCAACTGGCATAACAGTTTTAGAAAATACAAAAAACAGTTTGATTTTAATGCGTTCCGATGAAAAATTTAATGAGTAGGTATGTTCAATTAACCGAGCGTATTGCTAGTTCCCTAGAAATACCAAATAACCTTGTAGCTTCATCATTGCGATCTCAACGGAGAAAAATACTTTATGCTGATGAATGTCCTGAAACTATATTAGCCGAAACAAAGATTCAAAGTTGAATTTTTTTTTCAAATACTTGAAAGGTTTGATACGTATAGTATCAATTTTACATTTTTGAGTAACATAAGCGAATGTTTAAAAAATAAAAATTTACGTGTTTCATGCCTTAATTTGCAGAATGTTTTAACATATAGTAGTTTTAAATATTTAGATGGAGAAGAATTGTTTCAAGAGTTAACCGTAATATCCCAGCTTGTTACGCCACAAAGCTCAAGTTTAGATGTGTTAAATTTTATTTTTAGTTCAAACCTTGAAGATTTTGCTCCGAATTTAGTAACTGCTCTCCAAATCCTTAATACAATCCCGGTCACGGTAGCTTCAGGAGAACGTAGTTATTTTAAACTTAAAACTATTAAAAATTATCTTAGGGCTTTGATGATCTCATTTCTGAATTTGCAAAATGTAAGGCCAGAAAAGTAAGTTTCCAAGTTTAAAAGTTTCCCCTCTGCTCATTTCTTCGCTGCGTTTTAGTTTAATGGTTTAGGCTCCTGGGGATACCTCAATAAAAAAAAACATTGAAAGTCTACCTCCTGGGTAATCTGGGAAAGGCTTATGCTTGTGTATCAGTTTATGTGTAAAAAAAATATAAAAAAGGGGCGCTTTCTACAAATCTTGCACAGGGCGCAAGTTTGGCTTGGGCCGGCCCTGTCTGCATCTTTCCATATTATTATTTGTAAGACAAAATTTATTTGAAGTCAATGTTTCTGTTGGTTCTTGAAATATGGACGGCGAAAATCTCTCTGAAAATCTTTGATTTACAGTCTAGAGCCTTGAAACATCGAGAAATGCCAAAATTTTGAATTAAACAAATTGGACCGATTACAATAACGTCATATGGGAAGTTAAAAATACTTGTTTTCCTTAATGTTAAAATGAAGCCTATTACTGAATAGGAAAATACCACCGCCACCGCCTTTATGTGTTGTTGAAATACGTTACAAAAGATGAGTTGAACAATAAGTTAGAAGTAAATGTTTATATGAATTTTTAACAGATCAATAATTCTACAAAATCTTTGCAAAATCCATCAATATTATAAAAGGTATGATTTTTCAAAAGAAGAAGCATTTAATTCAAAAACAAACTCACTCCTTTACTCTTTTGAAAATAATATATTATTAACTTTTATCGAATGTGTCAGACTGTCAACCAGTCTTATTTTGGTAATTTTAGGATACTGACCCCCAATGCCAAGATCCAAGCAATATACCCTACACAAAACTTTCCTTTTTTTCTTCAATTTGTTGTCATTGTAATCGTCGAAAGGACTATGTCGACGAACTACGACGACATCAAATCGATTTATCTTCGTTCTTTTTTCAAAAAGGAAAATACACGAAGACAAAATAAAAAGATCTTAATGGACTAAATTGAATTTTTTGACAGTTTAGTGGTTCATTTATATACATATACAATATACATACACTATAACACACAACTTTATTCATGTTCACCATTTTGTTGTTGTATTGCATTTTCCATTTTTCACCAACACTAACACACAAACATCCCGAACAACGAGATTGCATGTATGTATGTTGAAAAAAAAAAGGATTCTATAAACTTTTCCATTTTCATCAGAAGGATTTAACGTCAAACGTAAATATTTTGCTAGTGTCCTGTCCATTGTATCCACGGCTAACTATATTGAAAGAATTTCAATTTCTTTGGAAAATCTGTGCGGAGCTTAAGCCCATTGAGTGTGGTGTAAAAATATCCTAGCTGTGGGTCGTTGGGTTTTTAGCTTGTGTTTCAGCTGTTATAAATGGCAATATACAACCAAAACTTATCCTCGGAATGTTCTTATATTCTTATCCTAGATTCTTTTCTCTTCTTTCTTTTGAATGGAGAGCATAATCACATTGCCACGTTATCGTCCTCGTTGCTGGGAAAAATTATTTTTACTGTAGTATTAGTTGTATCCTTTATTTTTCTGTCGCAAGCGGTCGTTTGCTTTTGAATGTTATAACATTTTTGAACAGTGTCACACAGTGGAATATTTACTTTAAGAAATATATTTTGCATTTCATTAAGGACTTCCCACCTTTAAATTAATATAAAATAAAATGTGTGTTTGTAATGTTTTGAAAGGTCTATCGATACAAAAGTAATTCAAATATCCGAAGCCTTTTCTCTGGGTGAATACTTACTTACTTAAGGTGGCGTCACAGTCTGGGAGGGACCTAGGCCTCAACCAACATCCGTCTGCAGCCAGCTCGGTCCTTAGCTAGCTGTATCTAGTTTTGCACGACAAGTTGGTTGAGGTCCTTTCCCACCTGCGTGCGCCACCTGAGTCGCGGTCTTCCTCTACTGCACCGTCCCTCGGGATTGGATTTGAAGACCTTCCGGGCTGACGCGTTGATGTCCATTCACTCTACATGATCCAGTCATATAAGTATTTGAACTCTTATACTTTTAACCAGATCAGTGTCGCTGTAAAGTTCGTCATTATGTCTTCTCTTCCACTCTCCATCTATGTATACGGGACCAAAAACCACCCGAGGAATTTTTCCCGCGAATCGTCCTTAAACATTGGCATCTCTCTTTGACAAGTTCCAATCCTCAGTGCCATAAATGAGAACCGGGATGATGAGTGACTTATAGATTGTGATTTTAGATGCTCGAGAGAGGACTTTAATACTCAACTGACTTCTAAGTCCAAAGAAACAGCGATTTGCAAGAGTTATTCTTCGTTTAATTTCAGCGCTGATGTCGTTGTCTGAATTAATAGCGGTACCTAGGTAGACAAAGTCCTTGACTACCTCAAAGTTAAAGCTGTCCATGGTGACGTTTTGTTCAAGACGTCGTCGTCGTTCAATGTCCTTTTTTTGATGACAGCATATACTTGGTCTTGCCCTCATTGACCACTAAACCCATCTTCTCCGCTTCTGTAGCAATGCTCAAAAACGCTCCACTGACATCACGCTTTGATTATCAAATTATGTCAATATCATCGGCGAATCCGAGTTTCCAAATTCAGCAATGAGATCTTTACCGACCTTGATAGAGCAGCTGGTATTCTCCACCGTCATTCTACACAAACGGACAAGTTTGACAGAGATGCAAGACATTGCTCTGTAAAGCTCTTTCCTATAAATGCTGCCATACGCAGCTTTAAATTCTATAAAGAGATGGTGGGAATCATAATAAAGTCCCTGGGTATATTCCAAGATCTGCCTTAACGTAAATATTTGGTCGATGCTGGACTTCCCTGGTTCTCTGGATGAATAGAAGAGTGAAAACATTGCTTCAACAAAAAAGTCAATTTAATAAAACAATTTTATCATTTTATAACGTTTTTTAAAGTGGTTTATCACTTCCTTGTGATTTTACAAAACAGACAGAATAATATACAGCAAATCTGACAGATGTAGCTTCAACTGTCAGATTTCAGATTCTCTTTTGGAAGACTTCTCTTAAGTCTAGAAACTAAAAAAAGAGTCATCACTATCTCGTTATAGCTTCTTCTTAAGAACTACGGCTTCAATTTTTTGAAAAATGTAAGCCTTTTCTAAAACATAATTTTTCACTATGATTCTTGGTCAGTTTTTCGTTGAAAAAACCCCAATGTGAAATATGCACTGTGACGTCTTCTTCACATAAATTAACAAAAAAAGAGTTTGGAACACTTTTTCACTACTTCTCGATAGCCCGAGGGCAATACACAAACACAGACCCAAACATCATCCATACATACAAAACCACATCACCACATTAAATAATGAAAAATAGTAGACAACAAGTAAGAAAAAGCTTGAAAAAAAAAAAACATTTAAAATAAAGGATACCTTCAACCAGGGAATTCCCTTTTCTGTTATATCGTTTGCTCTTTTTTTAATATATTTCCTATAGTTTTGTTGTTGTTGTAATATTTCCCTTGAGCAAAGAAAAAAGGTTAATGGCCGACTGACAGATGGGATGGTCCTGGTATACTGCACCTGAAGGTAAGCAAGCATCCTATAAGCTAAGCAAAGTGAGATGAATTCTTGTTCTACCAATGTACATATAAAAACATAAAATATATACTCGTAAATATGAAATTTGATGAAAACGTGATATCCATTGTTGCTTTGAATCCCTAAATGGCTTCTGTATAGTCCCAACTCCCAACTCCATGGGTGAGCTATGAGCTTGAGCCATCTATAGAGAGAGAGCCAGAAGCTGATGATGAAAACGACGACGATGATGATGTTGGAAGTAGAGCACAACCATCACCATGGGAAAACAGGATTAAGATCGGGCAGGCAGGCTATGTGATGCGATGCCATGCAATGGATGCGTTAGCCCTAATGGAATATTTTGCATGATGGTAGGATTAAGAGAATCTCAAGTTTGATGCTATGTGATGAGTGATGCTGATGATTCTGTTCTGTTGAGATGGTGTTTTACTTTTTAGTTTTTGCAGATGTTTGCCTTATGTATTTGTTGACGATGACGATCGCTCTAAGGAAAGCGGTTTGCGTTTGTTGTAGAAGTTTTGAATACTCTTATATGAACTTTAAGAATATATATTCAAGGCTATGTATATAGTATGTTATTTGCAATCAAGCTCCAAGAGCGACTTTGTCTTTTATGTTGTTCTTCTAGAAGTTCAGTGTGAAGAACATATTTGCGTTTGACTTTGGTACTTAAAACATATTTGAAAAAAAAAATCATAATCATGCAAACGCTGTTTTCCAAAGATTACGGAAAGATAATTTATGCTTACACTGGCTTTTTTAGTTCCAAAATTACCCCTCGTACTTGCAAAAATCACTTGACATGTTATAAATTTGTTGAAGTTAAATATATGGGTGCATACATAAATAATTAAATGCAACATAATACCTACAGTATAATAAAATAAAATAAGTTATAGACAGAAAGACTTTCTTCACATTTTAGCAATAAAATTAAACTCTTGCAGAAAGAATACAAAAAAGTCATCAAATCTAAATCTTTGACAAACTCAACCATGTAAAAGAACACACTAGTGGCGTGATGGTCAGTGCGCTGAACTGTCATGCTAGAGGTCTTGGGTTCAATCCCTGACTGTGCCACCTAAAGTTTTTTTTTTCACGGGAACTGCCTCTTGCAAGCAACTGACAAATTCTCTAAGACTAATTCTTGTCATGAAAAGTGCTTTCTCAAGTTAGCCGTTCGGATTCGGCATAAAACTGTAGGTCCCTTCCATCCCTGATATGACCGGAGCACAGGAATGGTTGCGAGCTGTAAGTGACTAGCGGATTGTCGTGCCACGTTTTTTTGTTATTAATTTAAAAGAACACAATTCAGCAGAAAATATTTCGTACACTTCATATTTTTTTTTTTGGATAATCTACTCTTGAAAATTGTCTGCAATATTTAGCAAAACGGGTGTGTAAAACGCATTAAAAAACCTTACTCATTTTCGCTCAGTTAGATCTGAGGAAAAAACTGCTGCTGTTCGCGATAATGTAGCAGAAGAGCTGTTAACCTCAGCTCACCATCACGTTGTTTGAGCTCAGCAATTGAACATCTCACAGACATCACTGATGCGAGTTTTGAATGAAGACTCAAAATGAAGCCTTACGACCGTTCCAAGTGTCGTTAATACTTCCCTTAATAGTTGGTTAAAGGGACAAAGTGAATACTGACTTTACGATGTGGCAAACTTTCACCTTCCTTTGATTTGTGAACATGCAGCATTGCTGCATTTGGACAGTTAACATTTTTTTTTTATAATTAGCGAACACTAAAAGGGTTTTTTAATATGCCAAAGACACAGTGTGAGCATAAGGAAAAGAGGGAAGGGTTGGATAGGAGGTGTCGGTGCACATTGATTTTGAACTCCTCAACATTGCAATAATAGGGAAAAATAGAGCGTGGCAAGGCGTTCCACATTCGCGTAGTACGGCTAAAAAATGAATCTCTGTACTTCATAGTACGGCCGAAGTTGGGCTTAAGGGTAAACTGATGGGCATTCCTAGAAGCGCGGGTATTACGGTTAAATTGGAGGAATGCAACTGGCTCTTTCACTAGAGCATAGTCCGTTAAAATAACGGTAAAAAGGGTTAGACAAGAAACCTTGCGTCGATGTTTGAGTGACGTAAACGAGTTGATGATGTTAATGTCACCAATCATTTTGAAAGCTCTACTTTGAATACTGTCCAAGAGGCTTAAATAAGTTACTGGAGCACCAGCCCAGAGATGAGAGTTATATTCAAGTTTCGGACGTACATATATAGGTTTTGTAGATTGTAGCCAGATCAGACCGAGAGAAAAATTTCTTGCAACGTCTCAAAAAACCTATACATCTTGCGGCATTTTTGGCATCATCGCGTATGTGATAGCTCCACAAAAGGTGGTTGCTGATGCACATTCCGAGGATGTCGAGATTTTCCGTTTCGTTGATGCAAGTGCCACTCATAGATAGTGGCAAAGAGGATTTATCTCGCTTTAACGATGCAAGACAGAATTGCGTTTTCGAAGCATAAAATTCCACAGGATTTTTTATTCCCCATTGTAGAATGCTGTGTAGGTCGGAATTTAATGAGCTAATCATATTTTGTCGTTGCAGTTCCACATCCGAAGAGGAGGGTTGTGAGTCTGGAAACGAATATGAAAAGCTCATCCTAAGCGAAACAATGTATTGGATTAGAAGTAGCAGACAGGAGATTATTTATAAAAATGAGGAAGAGGGTCGGAGACAAAACGGAGCCCTAATAATTGTTAAAAAGAGACTGTTAAGTTCGGCATTCGGTATTCGCTATCGCAAGACGATAATTGACTTTTTGTTTCCGAAAATTGAAGATATACAACGGGGCAATGTGGTTCCTAAAGAATGGTGCTACTTGCCATACAAATGCCTTTACGTCTTCATCGTGGCAGCCTCGATCAAGTATCAATATATACAGCTTGGAACAGCTTATTAGAAACGCGGACTTTATATACTTTAAAGTTCCTTTGCTTGGTTATTTTTAATTTTGTATTAACAGTATTTTAGGGTTTACCCTAAAACATAACTGCACAGAGCAAATATTTTTAAGAACGCAATATTTTACTTTTGTTAGCAATTCTTGCCTTTTGTAGTTGACATCTAATTAGAAACAACATGCCAATTTTATTTATTTACTTAAAAAGTCGTAAACAGGGTTAAAGTGAGATTTAACCGTTTCGCCGATATATGTTAGTTGTTAGAATACATTATTGCTATTTAATTTGTTTCAATGTTTTGTAGTATCAGATAAATTTTCTTAAAATAAAGAGGAGTATCACAGTATTAAGCTTAAAGTACATAAATATAAGGAGAAGGCAAAATTCAATATATTAATTAACTTTTAAAAGATCCTACTGAAAGAAATAACTGGAGTGATTACCCTACAGTTTTCCTTAACATTGATTCTTGTTATACATTTTTAAATCTATTCACAGATCATATTTCCGTTTCTTTTATGTTCTAAACGGTGCCGGGAGAGACATAGAGACATTTCAGGAAATTGTAAGGCAGATGAACTCGCCATAAATGGTACAGTAAAACCCATTCTACCACGTTTGGCTAATTTAGGCATACCATTCGCTACATGGTTGAATAACATCACCACGTGTCAGGGCACAAAACACAACTAGCCTACACTTGATTTAAAGCGATCAAGGTGCTTGCTATCTCTAAGCAGATCGCACGCCACGCGGTTAGGCGTATTCTCAAATGAGAAGCAGAAGCTGTATGGATATAGAAGAAGAGAAATCAGTTCTTTGCCTCCTCTGTACATGCCCTGCTCTAGCTCAAAAACCCAAGAATCACCTAGGAGAATTCTGCTATAACGATCTAAACGATTTCAATCATATTAACATAATTAGTATTTCACGTTTCGTAAGTTACTCAAACTGGTTTCATTGAGCATAGAAGGACGCCTCAAGATTCATGTGGTATCACGATGGCCCATTAAACTGTTAAACTGGCCTAAGTGTGTCCTACTCCATCACAGACTGCCAATTTAACCTATAACCATGTTCTAAACGAATATCAACGTTTTAATGTTCAGTAACATCTTATTTACGTTTGTTATTTTATTTTCCCAAAAACGTAAGATTATTAATTCATGAATATTAATGAAACAAATATCTTTACGTTTTTTAAAGTGTCAAATAAAACACAAAATAATTAAAAGAAGAAATATAATTTATATTTGATACAAGTGCGTATACGCCCAAGTGCACCATAACATGTATTGCCATTGTTATAGTCTGTATACTTTGTTTATATAAGTCAGGTTTCATACAATTTTGTCGGTTTCAGTATTTTTCTAAGATCTAAACTATTAAACTTTCGAAAAATACGCTGTACCTATACAAGTTCACCAATACATTATGCTGAAAGGATTTTTTTTTTATTTTTATGTACCTACCTATATAATTTTCTATTTTGTATTTCCAACTTCGTTAAGTATTTTAGTGCAAACAAAGCATTTTTGTTAATATTGTTATGTTTTGTACAAAAAAGGTCAAGAAACACACATACCATAACACAAATAAGATAGTGTATTCCTTAAATTTATTAAAAATAAAAAAGACTTATCAAAGCATTTTTCTTCCCTTGTATTTTATTATCACACATTTCAAAATAAAATATTAAATCACTTTCAATGGAAATTCAAAAACTTTTTCAAATAACATTTCTTTTTATCTTCCTCTATTTCTTTTCATATATAGTTAGTTGATTTACACAAAGCCACTTCTTCAATAATTTTCTCTTAAATAAAACTTTTTTATCAATATACTTCTCATATCTTTTTATCCTCATAACAAATGACTCCTAATAATATCTGATATCTGATCAAACACAAAGAAGTAGGTATAAGTCGTCCTTCACAACGTTGTCTTCGTCGTCGTCGTCATCGTCTTCGTCGGCTTGGAGGGAAAATTGGCACAATTCAATAATTCAATTATATCATACAATAGGGATCCTCTCTCTATCTGCCTTATCTTCAATAAAAGAACACTTGCTGCCACTTTATTTTCAGCTTGAGAAAAAAAGGAAAAAATATATACCAGTAACTTCTATTTTAGCAAGGATATTTCATTTCGCATAAGTTCTTATAGGTATAAGAATTCACGCTTCTAAGACTTTCTTTCATTTGATTTTGTTAGACTTGCAAAAAATTAACGAATAGAAACTTGCTTTACCATCAGAGTTAAAATCTTATTAGAAGAGAGGTTTCAGTTCCTTAGTTTCAGGTCAGTGACTTAAGTTTCTATAAAACACAAAATGTGGTTATTGGACAATAACTATATAATATAAGTTCAGTGTTTCCATTTTGATTTTTCTTTCTTGCTCTTTTTTATTTTCTATTCCATTTTTCATAACTCTTTTGTGTTTACGTTCAGAAAAATCAACAAAAATAAAAAAAAAACATCGAATAGTAAAATGAAATTCTGCAAAAAGGCAAAAACAAAAATTGTAAATTTATCCTAGAGGAACGAAAATAAAAGCAATTGCTAGTTCAATTCATAAAGTCAAAGAACCACCATCAGCTCAAGAAGAAAGGGTGAACTCAAAACAAGGACGAAGAAAATAAAGACGAAGAACAAAACCAAAAAAAAAAAAACAGGAATCAATAAAGCGTTTGCTCGATACCAGAGCATACCAATCTCCGCTTCCATCAACAAAGAGACGGTTTCACAACTCACAAGGACTCGAAACAACACCCTTAAAATGCAAGAGCAACCTATACAAAGCATCATCCAAGGATACAGAATTCTGTTTTTCGTCTTTTTTTCATCTTCATCTCCTCCATATCACTTTGACGAGTGAAATGTCCGGTCTCACTCCGTTTTTTAAGCTTTTTGTATTTCCCTTTTTTTACACATTTTAAGTTGAAAAATGTGTCTTTCTTTTTTTTTAATAGAAACGATTTCGAAGTCCTTATTCTTGGTTAGCTAGCTTGGGGTGAAAAAAGCGCATTGAAATTACGGAATAAGAACTTCCAGAGCCAGACGTATAGTCATTCAAAATGTAGGCCCTTTTGTGACCGAAAGAGGGAAAATGCAAACGAAACGGAAAAAAGTAAACTGAAATTTTCCAACTCTATCACTATAACAAATTTGTGAATTCGGTCAAACCGCAGTACCTACGACTGCCTACTCTCAGATAAAAAAAAATAGACGTAGTCATAAACATACACCATATAGCATAGCGTATTAAAAAGGATATTCAGTGCACATCTATAACTCTACAACAACACGAAAGGAGAGGCACTACGATGATTGCTAGCATAACCTAGTTTATTTTTTTGTAACTTTCTTTTCTCCTGGAAACGGAAATCGGATTGCAACAAATCTATTTTTGTCGGTTTATTTCTTTTTAGTCTGTTATAGTAGTTTCGCAAATATTGCATGCAAGCCTTGAAGGCTCTAAGTCGAGTACCTAACGGCTATAATTCTATGCAAAAAATATATGCACATCCCTCAAAATAAATAACACACAAAATACACTATTCAAATTTAAATGAGATCCTAGGTCGAACGAACTTGTTCTATTTTTAAAAGGTTTTGAAGTTTTAAGTTTTGTATGAGTGCATATTAAAATAGATACATTATTAGAATTGAATTGGGAGTCGACAAAAATATAGATAGAAGGTGTAGCAAAATGTACAAAAGAATTCAATATTTCAATATTACTGTTTTTAAAATGTTATGGCAACTTTAAAAATAAATAAAATAAAATAAATTCATCTTTTAAGCCGTTTAGATTTAAACGAATAAAGAACTTTGATGATGATAGGCTATAGAACTAAACCCAAACCTTAACATAGCTGAAACATTGTCGCACGATGTAATGTCTATTTTTATAATCAATGTCCTAAGAAAATTGCTAATTGCGTTCCAGCCCTCTAACAATTTTACCGCAAGTGTCGATCTTCTTTGTATTTCCATTAGTTAACGACACATATAATGTATAGTATATAGAGATTTCTTTTTCCATCGCACATCAAGAATGTTGAATGTTTTACATAACTCTGTACCTGCCCCCTTTATATATTGAAAACTTAACCGGTACCGGTACCGGTACCTCTCTTAGGATCCTTGGGCTTGTTTTCCTTACACTTGCACAGCAAAGGGTAGTAATAACAACTTTTATGTGTGCAAAGTGTACAAACAAAAAATTCGAAGCTGGAAGATACAAAAAAATTAATGAATTTTTGACTTCGTCAATTGAGAATGATTTTAAACTCTGAACAGCTTTCTATTGAAAAAAATTGTTATAGGATTGCGAAAGCTTGACTGCACAGATAGTAACAAACTCAAACCTTGCGTTGACTTTAAAACAAAACCTTTTGAATCCGAATTTAAATATAAAAGTTTATCGAATGTAAGTACATGTAAGTGAGTTATGAAGTTCCAATTCCATTGTTAAATAATTCAGATCACCATTAAACTATTTGTTCTTTTATAAAATTTGAAAATTAATAAATGTAAAAACTATAAAAAAAATAATTTTAAAAACTATTAAAAATAAAGCTTTTAAGAAATTTAAAAAACAAATTCCGAAAAAGATTGACTTTACTCTCATCATATTCGCAAACAGTATATATTGAATAGATAGAAAAAATATCTGTGTCATTACAACAAAATATGGAATACAATGGTCAATTGTCCAACGAAGCAAGCAGGGTGCATGTGAACTATTTGATCAGTTTTGACGTGACAACGTCTTAAATTAGGTTGCGGCTGGGAGTCACTTATGAAAAAGTGTAACGCCCCGTAACGTTACGATGAGTCACCGAACGAGAGAGAGGCCCGCCGAATGCCTTGCGTCTCTCTCCCACTCAACTATGATCGGTCTGCCGCGCGCGCAGCACTAGAGAATTAGGTGCATTGAATCGGCGCATGCTTGTGTCTCTGTCTTTGTCTTTCTCGAACGTTCTTGGCGTTGGAAAAACAAGAAAGCGTCATAATACAAGTTCACACGTGTGGTTAAAGTATCGTCAGCTGTGTCTGTAGTGAAAATGTGGAGTGCTTAGATTCGTCATTTACAACAACTACAACAATAAAGGTAAATAATTGTACACTGATATTTCATTATCGTAAACTATGATAGATTGATTAATTGTTAGATTGACACAAAAGTTGAGAAACTGAGTTTATAGGTTATGTCATACTATTGATAAATGTTGATAGTGTTAAGTAAATTATTAGTTTAAAAAATTTGTGCAATTCTTATTTTCATTCAATTCCTTGTTCCTATTGTGTAATTTAATTATATTCATATCAATAAATATTCTACCGAGAAAAAGACGTTGTCACGTAAAATCTTCGCCCGTAAAACCGACTTTACAGGCAACCATTTTTTATTTTGATCTTTGACAGTTGCTGCTTTCAATTCGGGTATTCTTTCACGTGTAGTTTTTTTAGTTTTTTGAATCAGTGTTTGTTAAACATTCCTTGTCAAATTGTTTAGAAACGTTTAATAACTTTCAAAATTCCAATCTTTCTAACATATGATTATATATCCAAGCTTTAATCTAGTGCTAAACCAGGTACTGATGGAATTCCATCTTAAAAAATACCAACTAGCTAATTTCAATTTTTCATTATCAATAGGAGTATCTTTTCAATTTAAATATTTTGATTTAATTTTGAAATTTTTGTTTATATATCCGTGGTGGTTTTAAAAATATGGTTGAAAATTATAGAGCCATAAGTAAATTATCAGCAATTCCAAAATTATTTGAACTTGTTGAAAAAGATCACTTGTATTTTAATAAAAAGTAAATAATTTGCAATGAACAACATTGATTTATGCCAGGAAGATCAAAATTTACTAACTTTATGTTATACACTAAATTTGTAACAGATACGTTTGAATCTAATTTTTTTTAAACAGATTTCACCAAAGCTTTTAATCGAATATATCATTAAATTTTAATCTTAAAACTTAAACTTAATTCCTTTGGTATTCGTGGTAGGCTTTTAAAATAGTTAAATAGTTATCCTACAAACAGAACACAATGTGTAAAACTCGGAAATAATATTGTTCCCGGGTTTTCAAAATATTATCTGGTGTTCCACAATGTAGTCATCTTAGGCCTCTACTATTTAATATTTTTATAAACGAAATAAACTTTTCATTAAAGCATGCATCATGTCGATACAAAAATTTGTATGTGAATACAACATTCATCAGATTTTCTTAAACTTCAAGATGATTTTAATATGTTAGCTCATAATTTACTTACTTTAAATATAAAAAAAATATAATGTTTTAACTGCTTAATGAAATCTCTTGCCACTGTTTTATAGGTTCTATATTATTTATGACCAGGAACTTGAACGTAAGACGGAGATTCGTGATCTGAGCGTCATTTTGACCGTATACATAGATTATTCTGTTCCTAAAGCAAACTCTATGCTTGGTTTTCTCAAAAGAAATTGCTATGAATTTACTAATCCTTATGCCTTGAAATCAGTTTAAAGGTCTTTAGTTTGTCCTTTTCTTGAATATTGTTATATTTTTTGGAGTCAATCGACTTAAAAATTCATCGTTCTACAAGATATGCTTTGATTAGTTTTCATTCCCTTAAAAAGAGTCGTTCTATTTAGTGCTAGATGTTTATCAATGTGATGTTTTCTCTTATAGAACTATAAGCCCGGAAATTCTTTTTGTATTAGAACTTTATGTCCCAGAAAGAATAATCCGGGAACGTATTTTTTTTTATTTTCCAAGACATAGAACAAATTATGGTTGCAATGAACCATTCACTAGATGCATTAATTTATTCAATAATTATTCAAATGAAATAGGTTTATCATTTAATATTAAACTATTAAACTAAGTTATGTATCTAATCTTCTGAAATTTTGTATTAATCGTTTGTAAGTAATTTGAAAAAGATAATAGTTTGTAGATAAACGATAACTAATAAATAATTAAATATATCAGAGTATGTCATTATGGCTGATTGGTTTAATTTTTAAAAACAGGTACCTTAACGTAAGCCTTATGGGTTTAAACAAAAATATTTTACTAACAGAATGTCCTTAAATGAAAATATATTATTGAAATATCGATTGTATTTTATTTTACGAAGCCAATACTTGCCATATAGACACTAGACAGTGTACTAAACCAACAAAAAAAACTCCATAAAATAAAAACTCTCTGTAAAATTCGCAGTATAAAATCATGTAAATGTAACAAAAAGAAACAATAATTTATGATGAATTAAAAAAATTTTAGGTTTTATAGAAAAGTAAAGAAGAATGCAGATTATGTTTCGAATAAAATTTTTCTCTTACTAAAGAAATTGCATAGCAAAAAGCGAAATCATTATCAATTTGTAAATTAATTGATGCAAATCAAATTAAAAAAAACGGAAAGGGAAAGGGAAACAGAAAATAAAGTCATGAGAAACTAATGTTGTAACATATTTCTGTTCCTAGAGCAAAAAAATCCTTTGTGCAGTCAATAAAAACAGTTTTTAGTCCATTTTTTAAATTGAATACCTACTTATAAAGTTTGTAATTTTAACTTTACAAAACAAATTTCAAATTATTTAAAAGAGTTGCCTTAAAACAAACCGAACAAAGTTTTAATTTTCTTTGAAAAGTGTTATTTTGTACAACATTAGAACTTATACAGATAATCCTTTCCAATAATTATTAAATATGTTTCGTATTTTTTGACTTTTCCTTTTAGCCGGGAGAGTTCGGTAGAGGCTAGAAGAACTTGAGTTTCTGCTGCAGTATGTTCATACAGTTCTTTCCGAATTTGCGTAAAGCAGGCAATAACGTCTTTTTAGACAAACCCAGTACTGACTTTGAGAATAAGTTTTCAGTATTTCATAACGTTATTCAAAATTTAAAGCGTTTTTTTTTTAATAACTTACAGGAACTCTAGAAGTTTTTAATACCCTTAACATGTTTACGTTTAGGCACAGTGCGAGCGTTTGGAAAATAGGGAAAGATTTAAGAATAGATACTGTTACACATTGGTATTAAATTTTTAACTTACCATAAGAAGTTATTGTAATCGGTCCGATTTGTAAAATTTTGACATTTCTCGACGTTTCAGGTCCCTAGAGTCGAAATAATAGATTTTTAGAGAGATGTCTGTGCGTGCGTGTGTCTGTCCGTTCGTTCGCGACCTTTTTTTCGTCGTTCATAGCTCAAGAACCAGTAGAGATATCGACTTCAAATAAATTTTGTTATACAGATAATAATGCAAAAAGATGCAGAAAGGGCTTTCAAGAAAATTGCGTGGGTGGTTTTTTTTACCATAGCAGTTTAAAAAAAAAGTTGAACATTATGGTTAACCCTAAATGTCTCACGAACCAATAAAGCTAGAGACTTGAATTAAATTTTATATTATATATTGTAACGTGATAATTTTTGTCACCTCGAAATTTACGAACAAAAAATGATTTCATCTCCAAAACAATTTTGTGTAACAAAAAATAACGTTTTTAACATCTGGTAAAATTTTGAGAAAAATCGAATTGACAGTTTTTTCATAAAAAATAAAAACCTAAAAAAAACATTACTCAAAGTTCGTAAAAATTGGTTTTCGGCTCAAATATCTTTTCAAAAATTGTCTATATATGTCTAGTCTAGATATTGTCTTCAAAATAATTTTATTTCAACATTCGATAAAATTTTGAGAAAAGTCGAATTGAGAGTTTTTTTTTACAAAAAAAAATAAAAATCTAAACAAAACATGACTAAAAGTTGGTAAAATCTACATGAAATAGTACGCAAATTTGGTAAAAATTGATGTTCGGTTCTCGTGAATAATAGAAAATATTGACTTCAAATTAATTTCATTCATCCAATCATTTCATTGAAATCATTTAAGACCTCATGCATTCCTTATATTCACTGAAGTCTTTTCTTTTTTTTTGAAGCCTTAAGTTAAATTTCACTACTCACTTTTGAATTACTTTTGGTGTCTGACACAGAAAATTTAAATGCGAGGAATATCTTAAGTAGTGAAATATCACTTAAGAATGCAAAGGCTTCAAGTGAATGCAAAAAAGAGGCTGGGAAGCGACCCACACTGATAACTTCCCATCCCGTCTGTCGATTTGTTTTGCTCAAAAGTTTTTAGGGTTTCGTGTTTTGCTTCTTAAAAATTTAAAAATTATTTTTTATTTATTTTTTTCTTATCAATAACATATTTTAAATACACTATTAATAAATGGTAAATAGGAGCACTAGCAGCAGAATACTATCGGCTCCAATTTAAAAATTACCAACAATATTTTGCATATAACGAAATAGTTTGATTTCAAAATCTATTTTTGTTAACGAGATTTTTAGTCGAAAACCAATTTTAGTAGCATTTCTAAAAAGTTTTTATTTCTTAAATAAACAAATACAAACAGGATGAATGAAATGAATTTAAAGTCAATACGTTCTATTTTTCACGAGATATCCAGAACCGAACATCATTTTTTACCAAATTTGCGTACTATTTTTTGTAGATTTCATTTTTTATGAAAAAAACTGACTGTTGAATTTTAATACAAAATTAACTGAATGTCGAAAATTATATTTTCTGTGAGTAAAATTAGTTTGAAGCCAATATTTTTAATTTTAAAAAAGATAATTGAGTCGAAAATCTATTTTTACCAACTTTTATTAATTTTTTTTAGGTTTTTATTTTTTGTAAGAAAATTGGCAATTCGATTTTTCTCAAAATGTAACTGAATGTTGCAAACAGTATTTTTTAAAAAATAAAATTAGTTTAAGGCCAATGTCTCAAATTTTTGAAAAGTTATTTGAGTCGAAAATCAATTTTTACTAACTTTTGTTCATTTTTTGTTTAAGGTTTTTATTTTTTGTAAAAAAAATGTCAATTCGATTTTTCTCAAAATTTTACGGAATGTTGAAAACAATATTTCTTATAAAATAAAATAAGTTGGAAGCCATAATCTCAAATTTTTAAAAAGATATTTAAGTCTAAATTCAATTTTTACCAACTTTGAGTAATGTTTTTTTTTAAGTTTTTATTTTTTATAAAAAAAACTGTCAATTTGATTTTTTCAAAATTTTACTGAATCTCGACAACAATATTTTTTCAAAGAAAAAAGTAGTTTAAAGTCAATATCTCAAGTTTTTGAAAATATATTTGAGTCGAAATTCAATTTTTATCAACATTGAGTAATGTTTTTTTAGGTTTTTTATTTTTTATAAAAAAAACTGTCAATTAGATTTTTCTCAAAATTTTATCAGAGATGAAATCATATTTTAGTCGTAAAATTTTCGAGGTGACAATTTTTTTTTTCAGTTTTTTTGATTTATAAAAAAACCGTTGATTGGATTTTTTTCCAAAAATATAATTATTTTGTATCACGTTACAATATATAATATAAAATTTAATTCAAGTCTCTAGCGTCATTGGTTCATGAGATATTTAGGTTTAACCAAAATTTTCACCTTTTTTATAAACTGTTATGGTAAAAAAACCACCCACGCAATTTTCTTGAGAGCCCTTTCTGCCTTATTATCTGTATAACAAAATTTATTTGAAGTCGATATCTCTTCTGGTTCTTGAGTTATGGACGACGAAAACAACGTCGCGAACGTACGCACATACGGACGTACGGACATACGGACGTACGAACGTACGTACACACGCACGCACAGACATCTTTCTAAAAATCTTTTATTTCGACTCTAGGTTCCTTGAAACGTCGAGAAATGTCAAAATTTTCAATTTGAGAAATCGGGCCCATTACAATAACTTCCTATGGGAAGTTAATAATAATTGAAAGATCAAATGATTGGAGAAAAAATTATTGTAGTTTTTTTAAAGTCAAATGATTGAAGATTGCCAAATATTAAGTCCCAATATTTAGGGGAATTCAATGAATGCAATCTTTGTATTAAAGTCATAAATGATTGCATTCTTCTACAAGCCTGCTTAGCTCTAACAAATCATTCATACTTTTTTATGATGGGCAAATATTAACCTGTTCCCTATAGTAGTCCTGGGAAGAGATAAATAAACTTTGAATGTTTCAAAAACAGGTTCCTTATATAACATTTAAGCTTGTATATATTCTTCAAAAACAAACTCAAAACTAAGTATTTACATGTCTACAAGTGGCACATGATTGAATTTAGTTTTTAAATATTTGTGCTTAATCCTGTTTTCTTTGTCAGTTACGAGCTTCTTCGAAGTAAATTGAAAAAGCGTAAAGGTTCAAAAACAGCTTGTAACCTAACTTTTATTCAATGATAAAAATATGTGTGTCTCTTCCTTAACCTCATTTAACTGGCCAATTATTTTTGTAATGCTATACTCCTCTGCATCCCAAATAACACAAAAATTAGTCATTCAATTTTTCCAAATGAGCGTTTTCAATGACACCCCATAACGATCCAGCCAGCCAGAACATTTAGGACACTCTACGATTAAGACCGACTAAAAACATCAGAATTACGTATATCTTGCTTCACCTTTATTTCTTTTGCTGTCAAGTTGCACTTATATCCGCCCTCAAGTGTAAACGGAAAATCTGTGACTGTACCTGGTGCCTGGGCTCTAAACTAGCAAATAGAATAAAAAAAGGTTCTGAAAAAAAGAGGGTCAAGATGCAGTTCATCCTAGCCAGAAGGATATTTACAAAACCAAGCTCAGCTGCTTTGTGTAAACTTTTTCATTTTAAGTACACAAACCTAGTTTTTCACTCTGAAAAGAAAATACAAAAATTAAAAATAAAAATCGAGGCAGAAGAAGATAAAAATTGTATGACGATGGCGATAAGTGGATAGCAAGGTGGAGCAATGGGTGTGGGTTGGGGGTTGTTTGTAGTTGAAGAGCTGATGTCTAAGTAAAATAGTTAATCCGACGAGCCAAATCACATCTTCACTTTTAATTCAGCCGACCGACCGACCGACCTGGTCGTGAGGTCGCCTTTATCACGTTGTTGTGGTTATAAGAATCGTTTAACTTTAATATCTCACTTAAAACGACCCACGACGACGATGACGGCGTTGGACGACGACAATGACTACGACTACGGCACCGACACCGACCAACCGGGTGATAAAATTATATCTGTGGGTTAATCTAAATAGGTCATTACACGACAGATGAGGTATAAGTATTTTGTGTTTTTATTGTTCGTTTATCAGATGAGACATCATCTATTATTTTTATTGATTAACCTTGACAGAGGGTAGTGACAGCGATGAAATAAATCATACCTATAATAATATGACTTGGATATATTTAATTGATTTGGGTGAACAATTTAATATACATAGATAGGGGAGGTAGGCGTGGGCGTTAGCGTTCATCATCTATAAAATTGAAATTCAAAATTGCCTGATGGAAAGACACCCTCGAAAAATAATAAAAATATTTAAAAAAAAAATAGTACACTTGACACCGGAAAAATCTTGACAGATTAAGTGAGTTGCATATCTTTTGTAGGTTATGTATGAACATATGAAAGCATTTTTATTCATCTTTATATTGCTTTTGAAGATCCATGGAAACCTGCATTTTATGGGGTGCTTAGCTTACGTGACATTCTCCTATAGAATATGTGGGACAATGGATTATGAATGTTAAGAGGAATGTCAGAGTCATGAAGGGTGTTCCTTTGAGGTTAAAGATGATTGAGAGAACGTAATATGTTCTTGTTCCAAAAAAGAAGAGATTTGTCTTTCCTTTTTATTTCCAAGTTAAGTGTTCTTTCTGTGTACTTTATATGACGAGATAGTGAAAACTTATATGACTTCTATACTCCTGCTCCTTTAATAGTGTGTTATATTTGTACTCCTATGCATGGTATGATAAATTTGATTACTTTTTAGATAGATATTGTATTTTGTTCTAAATCGCCAAAATACTAGAAAGTTTCAATTCATAAAAAAAAAGGTTTGAATTTAGTTTATTTAATTTTCAATTTGTCAAAATATGGGTTTAAATTATGTTTTGTTGGCTTACGTTCTCCCAATAATAAGTGCATGGTCCTTTTATCATATATATCGGGTGATTTTTTTGAGGTTAGGATTTTCATGCATTAGTATTTGGCAGATAACGCGGGATTTCAGACATGGTGTCAAAGAGAAAGATGCTCAGTATGCTTTGACATTTCATCATGAATAGGCTTACTAACGAGCAACGCTTGCAAATCATTGAATTTTATTACCAAAATCAGTGTTCGGTTCGAAATGTGTTTCGCGCTTTACGTCCGATTTATGGTCTACATAATCGACCAAGTGAGCAAACAATTAATGCGATTGTGACCAAGTTTCGCACTCAGTTTACTTTATTGGACATTAAACCAACCACACGAATGCGTACAGTGCGTACAGAAGAGAATATTGCGTCTGTTTCTGAGAGTGTTGCTGAAGACCGTGAAATGTCGATTCGTCGCCGTTCGCAGCAATTGGGTTTGTGTTATTCGACCACATGGAAGATTTTACGCAAAGATCTTGGTGTAAAACCGTATAAAATACAGCTCGTGCAAGAACTGAAGCCGAACGATCTGCCACAACGTCGAATTTTCAATGAATGGGCCCTAGAAAAGTTGTCAGAAAATCCGCTTTTTTATCGACAAATTTTGTTCAGCGATGAGGCTCATTTCTGGTTGAATGGCTACGTAAATAAGCAAAATTGCCGCATTTGGAGTGAAGAGCAACCAGAAGCCGTTCAAGAACTGCCCATGCATCCCGAAAAATGCACTGTTTGGTGTGGTTTGCACGCTGGTGGAATCATTGGACCGTATTTTTTCAAAGATGCTGTTGGACGCAACGTTACGGTAAATGGCGATCGCTATCGTTCAATGCTAACAAACTTTTTGTTGCCAAAAATGGAAGAACTGAACTTGGTTGACATGTGGTTTCAAAAAGATGGCGCTACATGCCACACAGCTCGCGATTCTATGGCCATTTTGAGGGAAAACTTCGGAGAACAATTCATCTCAAGGAATGGACCGGTAAGTTGGCCACCAAGATCATGCGATTTAACGCCTTTAGACTATTTTTTGTGGGGCTACGTCAAGTCTAAAGTCTACACAAATAAGCCAGCAACTATTCCAGCTTTGGAAGACAACATTTCCGAAGAAATTCGGGCTATTCCGGCCGAAATGCTCGAAAAAGTTACCCAAAATTGGACTTTCCGAATGGACCACCTAAGACGCAGCCGCGGTCAACATTTAAATGAAATTATCTTCAAAAAGTAAATGTCATGGACCAATCTAACGTTTCAAATAAAGAATCGATGAGATTTTGCAAATTTTATGCGTTTTTTTTTTTTTTAAAGTTCTCAAGCTCTTAAAAAATCACCCGATACATAGGTAATGATTTGAAAAAAATCATTAACTTTTGCAGTTTGGAAAAATGAAAAAGCCTTCTTTAAGGAACTTTACTACTTTACTGGTTACTATATGCAGTAGTATTGACGAAGACTTCAGTGCGGATATGACTACAAACTTAATTCTTTGTGGAAAGAGATTTTTTATTCCGAAGAGGGTAAAATCTAGCAAACCCATCAAAGAAAACTCATGGTTTGATTTGAGCTGTAAAGAGGTTATATCCAGCTCAAGATGTACTTTTTTGTTGTTATACAGCCGGAATAAGTTTAAGCAAGCTAATGAGATCTGTAACGTTCATATCGGATGAAGCAATTTTTTCTTTCATTAGAAGCTTCGGTCTTCGGGATATTTCATGAGCATTGGTTTTGATAGCGGCAAACTTCCAAGCAAAGTGATTATCTTTCTCTATAGATCTAACAAATGCAGAGTCATTACCGACGAGAGTAGGAACAGACCAACAGGAAGAATTGCTCATGTTTTTTTAGGATTGACCGAAAACTTGCTCCGCCCTTTGAACCATTGTTGCCATCATTTCAATTATAAATTTGGTCTGTCGAATATTAGTGTTGCAGGCCTTCCAGACTTGCTTCAACTTAATTCGGTTTTCCTCAGTAGAATTGACTTTAAAACAACGGAAGTTTAAAGTATACCGTTCAGGAAAGGAATTGAAAGCACTTAAGAAAATTGACTACGTAGGAACTATACTAATTGTATTTATGCATTTATTTAAACAAATTCAAGAACTAAACAACTTTACTGGTACTTGTGCTTTACACTACATTACATTAAGTTCACATGTCTATTTAAAAAGATTTTTTGTTTTCCATTATTAACAAGGAATATAAAAATCTTGAAAAAATTGAATTACCAAAACAATGTTATTCATAGATAGGAATATATAGAAGAAAATCGTTGGAAAAAATCAGAAAAAAAACGAATAGAAAATTTCAAACTGTTTAGAAGCAAATTCTACATAACGTCTCAAAAGGTCGCATTGAAATATCAAAATACTGAAAATGACACAATCTGCTATTACTTTTTTCTTGATGGAGAAATTTCAAACAAAATATTTCTAAAGTAAAATTTATTAATAAAAAACATCCATTAATATTACCCACAAAATCAAATATCTTAAACTCGAATTGTTATTGAACTCGAAATGTTATTGAACTTTTAGGAATAATTTTAAAAAAATCTCTAATAATATATTGTTTAAAATATTGTCGATCTTTCTTAAACTATATATTCACTCCTAAAAAATTTCAATTTGCTAGCAATACTATTAATTGTACCAATTTGTAGTTATATGGGATAGATCGTCACTCCATCTTTCAATGGATCGTCCTGCTGGTCTCCATTTCGTGGTCATTTTTGTCCGTCTTTGAGATTGAGGTCTCAAAGTGACGTACCCAACTTCATTTCAGCCATCTTGTTCTATTAATGACGACAATAATTCTGTGACTATTACGGATATCTTTATTTTGGTCAGACATATCGGTCAGACTTATCCTTAGGTGGTCAAGTATTTTTGTAGTCAAGCTCATTGTAGACTGTTTTTTTTTTTTTTCCAAATTCATTTTTATTAATTCATTCTTAAGACTATCTTAAAGCTAGACAAAAATTCATAAAACTAGCCTAATTATCCATAACTTACAACTAACTTACTGGTCCCATACGGACACTCTAAGTTAAACAATAATATTTAATGCTAATGCCTTTCGGCCCTAAGATCTATTTGACTTCAATTCCATTTTATTTATTTTTTTATTCATTAGAAAATTTCAAAAAAACTAATATCAATGTCCTTTTTTTATTTTTACTTAAAAACTACTTAAAATAAGGTCCTTAATATAAAACTTAAAGCTAACTAAAACTACCTATTCTACCTATAAACTACTTAAAACTAGAACAACCACAGCAGCAAATCTAACTATCTAACGTTTTTTGTTTTTCATATTTTGTCTTTTTTTTTATTTTTTTGATTATTCCATGTTTTTTTTAATTTTTTTTTGTATTTTTTTTTTGTATTTTTCTTTTTTGTATTTTTTGTATTTTTTTTTTGTATGTTTTTTTTTGTGCCACCATGCCTATTCTACTTAAAACTAAACCCTAAAACTATAAAACAAGTATGTAAGCCGGCCAAGGCTTAAAACCCCATCCCGACTACTCACTATCAAGTGCCGATTGAAGCCACCAAAACTGGCTCTCCTGCTTCACCCTATCAGTTCGGTCCCGTTCGGACACAGCCCTACTGAACCGAAGGAGCTCTGCTCCACCTTGTGCCATGACGTCCCGATTGTACAGGAGTCGCCTATCCACGGTTCGTCGTCTGACGTGGTAGATTAACGGAACTGCCAATCTATCCTGTATCAGACCGCATCTATCTAAAAAGAGGAATGCCTCTGGTGGAATGAAGCCGCTCAAGCGTGCACTTTCAAAATACTCGTCGTTCGGATAGAACGCCCCGAAAATTAAATTGTTGGTCGAAGACATAGCTCTTGCAATGTGACCTCGAACGAGTTTTATCACGAAATTGTCAATATTCTGTTGATTCGAGCCCCGTTGTATAGGACTTCGTTGGAATAGTAATGCACGTAAGAAGATTCAGCTGTTCGATATAAGCCGGTACAGCGTCGTAAACACTGCCACTCGAACACCCGAAACTTCTCCATCTGGGAAGGGGCAACGTTGAACCACACAGGACAACCATAAACGATCATCGGCCGTATGAGGGCCATGTAGCAAATTACCTTCACTCTGGGGTCAAGCCGACTGCTAAAAAACAGCCGTTTCGTCAGAGCGAAGGCTCCTCTGGCCCTGGTCAGAGCAGCATTTATATGTCTGTCGAAATACAAATTCTGATCTAACCAGATACCGAGGTACTTCACTACACTTTTGCTCGCTAATGGCTGCCCGTGAAGATCAACGATGACCATCTTCCGCCAATTCTTGCATGTATCCCTCGTGGCCCTAGCCAACGGAGTCCGGAACAGAATTGTCTCCGACTTCTGGACATTTATTTTCAGTTTCCAGTCGTCGCAATATCGCTGAATCTTGTCGAAATCACGCTGCAAGAGAATTCTAATAACCTCAACCTTTCGGGCCGTTCTGTACGCAATAAGATCGTCGGCGTACGCAATTGCCTTTGTAAGACTACCTATCAGATCGCTGGTGTAAATGCTGAAGAGAATCGGCGAATTCACCGCTCCCTGTTGAAGACCATTTTTAATTAAGAATGTTGTGGTAGAAGATACATTGCCACTTTTGACAACAAACTTTCTACCGTTAAGCATATCATACAGTATATACAACAATGGCTTGCTTATGCCAAGCCTGCTCAGTTTTAGGTAAATACCCTCTAACCATACGGTGTCAAAGGCCTTTTCCAAATCAACCAGAACAGCACCTGTGCATTGTTGTTTTGTTTTATTCCATTGGATATCAGAAACGAATTTAGACGTAGCATGAATTGTGTCATGACCCGCCTTGAACCCGAACTGTTTATCCGGAATTATTTTGTTGTCCGCAGCCCACTTAGTCAGAGCCCTATTAATGATCTTTTCAAAAACTTTGCTGATGCTCGGAAGAAGACTTATCGACCGAAGATTTGACGGGTTGGAGTTGTCCTTTCCCTTTTTCGGGAGAGGATGAACCACAGCGGTCTTCCAATGCACTGGATAATATGCATTATTTAGTGCATTATTGAAGAGTGTGGTGTAAATGTCAATTGCCTCCATCGGTAAATGTCTTAGTACAACGTTGGATATACCATCGACACCTGCTGACTTTTTATTTTTTATTGAGTTGAAGATGAGCTGAAGCTCAACCTTCGTCACTAACAGGGGACTTGGACCCGTTTGCTCGGCGATTATGGCATTTGCCAAGGAATCGTCATTGAACCGCATGAAACCGCGGTTCTCAGATCGCCATTGTGTCATATCATTTCGAAAGTAAAAATGATTAAGTAGGGCTCTGTTTTCCAGGTCGTGGTTGGGGCGAGTGCTAACATTCACCTTGTACACTTGCTGGAAAGCAGCTCCCACCGCCTCCACTTTTTCCTTCGGATCTTCAATTATAAAAAAGTCATCGTCAAAGATGGCTTCTTCTGGATCTATTTGCGCTGTCCTGAGTACGTCTCTGTTCTCTTCAGTTCTTTGGAGTTTCAGACACGGAAGGTCATTGTCGTTCTTTTTCCTGAATATCTTGTTGATTTTAGGGAACATACTAGGGTCACTGGAATTAACTGACCGGATCTTGCGGTCCCAGTACTTGTTAATTGATAACCTGTAGTTCTCCTTAATCAACAGATTGACATTTTTTATTGACGACTTCAGTGTCCTAACCTCCAAGACGTGTGGGTCTGTAAGTCGTCTGTACAAGTTTTTGAGTCTTGTCAGTAAGCCACTCTTGTGCTTACGTAGTGCGTCAATTGTCGAGTTTCTGTAAGCGTCCATTTGGTCCCGTTCTTTGTACTTTGGTATTGTCCGTTCCATTGTTCGTTTTATTGTTTCATTCATCTGTTGTAAATGTTGGTCAATTTCTGTATTTGTCAGGTTTCTGTTGTTTGGTGGGGCTATGTCACTCGAACGAAGTTCTCTCGCTAGGGCGTTGGTGAAACGAGGCCAGCGCATTTTACTGTAATTGTAAGAATGCGTTACAACGTATTCCTCCAACTCCACGTGTTCGTTCGGAATCTGCATTACAGCAGCTAGTCCGCAGTGATCACTGTCGTACTCGACTGTCTGTAAGCAGTTTCTATTTACGGTGCGTCTGTTAATTTCATTATTTTCTTGTTTCTTAAATGATTTAAGTTGTCCCAAATAATGTAATCTTTTACGTACTCAAAGTTTTCTCATTCCAATTTTAAATCATCTTTTGTGTGATTAGTCATGGCTTAAATTTTCGACTTATTTATTTGTAGTCCATAATTTGTACACAAGGTTGTGAATTCCGTCAACATTTCTTGAATGTGTGCAGCTTTTGTAGAAATATGTCGTCTGCATCTAAATTGTTAATAATTTGGTTAGCCATCCTTATTCCATTGTTTGTCTTTCATTAAGTTGGTTTTGGAAAATGTCTTCCAGAACTGAACTTAATGAAGGCAGTGAAAGTGTATCTCCTTTTCTAACTTCTCTTGTTATATTAAATTTACTGCTTTTATTCGTGCATTGTTATTTTTGTTTATGTTCTTTATTATTAACTTAACATAGTAAGTTATTAAAAATGTTGACGTTCCCTGAGGCGAAATAAAAGATTTTTAGAGAGATGTCTGTGCGTGCGTGTGTACGTACGTTCGTACGTCTGTACGTTCGTGACGTTTCTTTCGTCGTCCACAGCTCAAGAACCAGTAGAGATATCGACTTCAAATATATTTTGTTATACAGATAATAATGCAGAAAGATGCAGAAAGGACTCTCAAAAAAATTGCGTGGGTGGTTTTTTTTACGGGATACCGACATAATGCCCAAGTGCAAAATCCCCAAAAACAAAATCCCCACACTTTTAAAAATCCACAAAATCATTATCCCCAAGTACAAAATCTCCAAAAATAAAATCCCCAGGATCTAAATCCCCATGACCATAATCCACAAACGAAATCAAATCTAATTTTTGCAAACTCCGTCAATGCATGTTGGTTTTCATCATTCGTGTGTACTTTTCGGAGCTAATCAAAAGTTCAGAAGATTACGACATTTCAAAACTTTACTTCTGGTTTAAAACCAATTTTTTGGATGCGTCAAAAAGAAAACATGACCCGAGTCAAAGTCAGTTGCCCATTGTCTAAAAAATAATTTTCCTCGCACACAAAATGTAGTAGAAGTTTGGCATCCCCGCCTCAAGTGCATTGGATAAAAAACTCAGGATTATATGCACCAACTATTTTTATCTTATAAGAAATATTATTTTCAACATTCGATAAAATTTTGAGAAAAATCTAATTGACAGTTTTTTTTTTACAAAATTTTCAACTCAAATATCTTCTCAAAACTTTAAGATATTGGCTTCAAACTAATTTTATTTCTTAAAAAATATTTTTGTCAACAATCAAACAAATTTTGAGAAAAATCGAATGGACAGTTTTCTTACAAAAAATAAAAGATATTGACTTCAAATTAATTTCATTCATAAAATTTGTATTTGTTTATATAAGAAATAAAAACTTTGTAAAAAATTGTAAAAATTGGTTTTCGACTAAAAATCTCGTTAACAAAAATAGATTTCGAAACCAAACTATTTTATCATATGCAAAATATTGTTGGTAATTTTTAATTTTTTTAGAATAATTCAACTGACAACTTTTTTAACAAAACACGAAAACCTACAAACTTTTAAGCAAGACAAATCGACAGGCGCGGATGGGAAGTTATCAGTGTGGGTCGCATCCCAGCCTCTTTTTTCTATTATATTTGGGATCATGTTTTGATTTTTCAGTGAATTTATCAACTGTTAAAGACAATTAATTTGAGGCCAATAACTTTAATAGTTTCTAAAATTTTAGAGTCCAAAATTAATTTTTACCATTTTTTAGGTTTTTATTTTTTGTAAGAAAACTGTCGATTCTAAACAAATTACCAGATGTCAAAATTGTTATTCATCAATAGTTTTGGTGGTTATATCAATTGTTGTTCGCAAAATATTCGAGGAGACAAATTTAATAATTTCCTATGGGAAGTTAAAAAACAGTAAAATTTAAATGTGTTGAAATACATTATTAAACTCAAAATCATTGTCATAATCAGATGGCTCGTAAATAATATTCTTTTACCAAATATATGGCAATACCCTAAAGAATGTTACTTTCTAAATTCCACAATAATATTGCAAGTAGATATAGGTATGAAACCATAGTAAGTTCTTAATATCTGCTATACTCTTACTATAAAAAGAAAATCAGTTTAAATATAAATACCAAATTATGTAAATTTATTTAAAATTTTATCTTCTTTCATCATCATATTATACAACTAAGACTCAAAGATTCGATCTGTTTGGTGAACCGTATTTAATTTAATGATTCTATTTACATTTTCCTGTAAAACAAAAAAATTGTTACCGCTGAGAGAAAAGAGGAAATATTTTTCAGGACATTTTTATGTTGTCATTAGACAACAACCAAACGACCGCCCTGTACGATGCACGCGACAACGACGATGATGGTGGGTGTCCGTCGTAGTCGTTGTCGTTGTCATATCGTGTAGACCCAAGTTGGATGAAACTTAAAGTGGACTCCCAGACAATTACACACTATACCCCTACCTACCCTCTCAACAACAGCAATAACCACCCCCCATCAACATCTAGATGCTCATGAAAAATGCTATTAGCATATTAGTTTGTAGGAGTGCGAGAAAAGATGCTCAAGCGGACCCGCCTGGGCCTACTTCATGCATCATGTACTCATAAGGAGCTTTTAAGTGGCACAAGGATGATAGTGCCTCTTTGCGAAAGGTCTATAGATGGAAAGAAGAAAAACCCAGCACTGAATCTTACATTTAGATTCTGTCGAGGACGATGCGACGAAAAACAAACTCCATTAATATTTTTATTTTTTCACAGAAATATACCTATAGAAGGTATATGTCTCTACGAGTGTATCCATGTACATATCTTAAAGTGATGTTTTCTTTATTCAGTTTGTGCCTTACTTTTAAGTCCACAAGCTCCTTCTCTGGCCGGTGCACCGGTCGGGTCTACGTTATCCCTAGTTCTACTTCTTGAAAGCTAGAATGTCATTATAGATTGCCAAGGCAAGAGAAGAGGATGTTTTACACCATTGGTCTATCTAATGGAGAAACACATTATTTTTTAGTCTTGTATTCTTCACATCTCGCATAAAAGAGGCTCTTAGGTCTTAGGTGTCCTGAACATGAGTGAAAAAATAGAAGAAGAATGATATTTTGATGAAGGTATGTCAATTAAACTTGTCATTTCTAAAAACGTATAATGGTGTGACAAGTGTAATGTTCTTTGAAAATTTAAATTTATTTAATTACCTTTATAAAAAAGAAACCAAAAAAAACAACAATAAAGAATGTTTGAAACAAATTGAACTTATTCACTTAAAAAACAACAAAAACATCAACCATCAAAATGACAAAAGACCTTTGTTCTCTATTTTAAAACTTAAATTGAGGTTACACCTCCTGAGAGAATAAGATTGACATGAAAAGAGTGACATTGTATTCGATATTGAAGTTTTTAACCTAAAACGTGAAAATAGATTTTTGTTTTGGGATCAAAAAAGTTGTTTGTCAACGAGGGCAAGTAAAAAAGTTTTATCAGCTTTTTTGTTATAGTTTTTTTTTTTGAACAAGCAAAACATTGTTTCAAAAATTGAGGTGCCCTAGAGACATTGGTTGTTGTAACTTGAAATAGATTTTTGTAAAAGGGTCCACAAACTAGATAAGATGGGATACGAGTATTAGAACAATATTAATTTTCAGATTCACATAGATTCGAAGTTTTTAAAGGTTTCAAAAGAAAACTAATGGTTTATTCGATAAGGTAAAGGAAGGTAGTTAGAAGTTGTGGTCACCGATAATCCCGTTCCGTTCTATCCAACATCTATAAACGAACGGTTATATTACCGACAGTAGTATGCGTGGATTCATGTTTAATGATTAGGACTGTCATGCTAGAGGTCTTGACTTCAATCCCATATAGAATTGACAAATCCTCCGGGAGTAATTCAGATTAGTCGTATTCAGTACAAAAACTGAAGGTCCTTCCATCCCTAACATTACTCGCACACAGGAATGGTGAAAGTTAAAAGTTGTAAGTGACTAAGCCCTGGTTCTCTACTAGCTATTGCACCACCTTATGTATTTATTTTAGTATGTATGACGAAAAGAATTAAAAAGGTTACAAGAAGAACATCTTCTTTGTGTAGAAAGAGAAAATCAATTTAAGAAATAATGTAAATTTCTTTGAGGAATCAATCACTGTTTCTTTTCCTGTTAATTCTCACAAATACAATATGCCCACATTCCATGATCGTGGCTAAGAAATGATTAAGTCTGCTGGTGTTTTCGAGATAAATCTTTAAGCACATAGTGATTACATTGAAATCAAAAAGATATTTCGTAGCATGTTAGTAACGTTTTGAACAAAGCCAAAAAAGAGAGATGCGTATTTCTCAATCTATGAGGGTTCGTGTTGAAGGAGATGGATTTGTAAAGATTTGTAAAATTGAGCTTAAAATATATCTCTATGCCATCTCCCAGAATTTTGAGATTAATAAATTGATTGCAATCTTAATAGTGTGGCAGAAGAGCATGCAAAGTACAGTAGGCCTCTATAGGCAAACTGAAGCAAACTTTATTAAACGCTATATAATATAGGTCAGGAAATTAAGCTCCCTATAATATTCAAGCCAAATGTCGAGAATAAACCAAAGAAATGTAATGGGTTGATTATTCAATTTTTATTGACTTTTATTAATAAATTTTTCTTCTTAAAAATGATTTACCAATTCATATTATAGCATGGTGATTTTTTCCATACCCGTCCCTTCTGATCTCCATCGATATATGGCACCTTCCTAAAAAGTGTAGTACGTCTTCTTTTTCCCACCAGATTGCATATACTAAAAAGATCTGGCCGATCACTTCTATTTGGAATGAAAATTGCTCTGGTTTTGAAGACAGTTGTAATCAGAACTGTTTGGTTAGCGGGATGGATTTAGTTGTTGTTGCACAGCTTGTTATTCAATTGCGAATAAACAAATCATTAATTTGAATTCCTGGCTATTGATTCCAAATCAGATCTTTTCTTTTCATCGACTGCATTAATGAGATATTTCAATTTAACTTCCCAAGAGTCTCAGTTGCCTTAAAGATAAAGTGAATGATTGCAATAATCCGCTGAACGCTTTCACTCTGCCATCCAGGAGTTATGTTTTCTTATTATGTGCAAACTAATTTTCTTTGGTAACCTATTGTCTCCTAGGCTAAGAGTTTTGAGTACATAGTTTACTTGCATTTTGAGCGTTGCTATAAATAGGGGTAGAAATCCAGTTTATAACAGCAGTATATGATTTGGTGGTGTGCTTAGTAGCTTAAAACATCTTTTCAGAAAGTATCGTAAGAATTGTTCAACATCGTCAAATTGATAATGAACCCAGAATTGTGCCGAGTTGAACATAGTTGCTTAAAAGGCTCTATTATTCGTATCCACATCTATCTCTTTAAATTTCATAACAGTCATGTTCACTTTTCGCTACTGCAATTTCTACCTCCTGCTTTCCTTAATATCATCATTTTGGATTTCATACGGTTGATCTTTAGCCTCCTATCGCAATAGTCAGCTAGCCTGTTAATCGTTAGCTAGAGCCCATGTGGTGTTTCTACAAGTGCAACAATATCATTAGCAAACATTCAATTGCTTACCCTCATCGAATCAATACGTTCGCTCCTCCAACAGACAAAACTTCTTTAATGTCATCGATGTACAAGGCAAACAGTAAAAGGCTTAGATAACAGCCTTTTCTCACTGTTCATCGATAGATTTAAATTTAAACAAGGTGGGATTAAAATCATTGTTTAGAACCAATGCTCCAGTATCGTAAACGTCTTTATTTTATTTTCTGTACTGTAATAATTCCTGTTAAATGTTAATAATTATTATGTTTTGTATTTTGTGCGTGTGTTAGGCTATAATTGTATTATTTTCTTACTAACAACTAACACATGCACTTATGATGAGCCTCTGATCGTAGTTTGACGCTTGCTATAAGCTTACTACTTTCTGAAAATTCTGAAGTGTAAAAAAAAATTGAATATTAATAAAGATGTATTCACATTCGATTACTTTACCAAACTTATATGACATACATTGTTATGCAGCTTTAGAGCTCTTTTACGATAGTATCTAAGGCTGCTTTTAAATGAGAAATGTTTTCGTTTTTTGTCTATGTGGATTTCAGTAATATTGGTAATGGTTTAGATTTGATCTATCTTTGAATAGCCTCTGCGGAAAACTGCATGATTTTCTCTTAAGTTTTGATTACGAAGAGAGTATTGACGGAGTGAATTCTTGACAAAATAAACGCGAAACTATATATGTTTCGTTTCTTTATATAATGTGATAGTTGAATCGAGTGTTCAATACCAATTGACCAACAAAATAATGCTAAGACATTGCTTCCGTACTTCTTATACTTTTCTGTTTAATATGCTTCATTTCAAAACCCCAAATGAAGCAAGTACATGTGCACCAAGCATTAAAAAATAAAAACCTCATTAGTTCTCCGTTTTGATGATTTGATAACACTGAACTTTACACTTTCACTAAGCATTTCTTTGCTGTACTTAGCATATTTTCAATTCGATGGTAAACATTTCTCTTCCACGTGTGTAAAACTTAATTACTATCAAAAAAAAATTGCCTTAACTACAAAAAAATATTCAATCCAACATTAAATTTAATTTTAAATAGCAACGACAATCAAACCTTTAAATAAAAATTGAAAAAAAAAAACTATATTTATAACAACAATAACGACGCCTCACAATCAAAATAGTCTTCTCTCTTATAAAAACGAGTGCTTTACAATTGACTTGATTAACTATATACGGCTAAAGTGTTGTTGAATCAAATTCAGAATCAGAATCAGAAGCAGAAACAGAATTCAGAAATCCACTGGCTAGTAGTCAATTTGAAGAGGAAGTTCTCGGAATATGCATCAAAAGTATTTGATTTGCGCCAGTTGACTTGCATAGTATTAAGCGTTAAGTAGGGTCGTCGTCGTATTTCTGGTGTTTTGATTTTTGCTTCAATTACGGTGCTGTTGCTGCTGCTGCTACTTTGTATATAATTTCATTTAAAATAAATGCATTTAACTACGAGTATTAAATATGTCACTTTCTTTTATTTCTTCTTCTGACGATCTTGATTATAATGTTTGTTTTTGTTTCTCTTCTCCTTACAGCTCAGCGACAGATATGCCGTCGCCCATTGCAACAACGATAACAGCGCCAGCTTCAGCAACACACATCAACTTCTACGATGAACATGTAAAATCACCTCCTAGCAATCATTTGCATCACCATCATCAATACCATCATCACCAGCATCATCAACATCATCAACATCATCATCAGACTCAACAACATTATTACCATCTGCAGCATTCACCGTTCATGGACCGCAGTCCAATACCGCCGACAGCACCACAACCGCCATCTCCAATGTCTTCCGCAAACCTCTTTCTATCCTCGGAAACTGGCAGTCATAATTCGTCACCAGCTAAGTCATCTTCACGCCTCCAATCGACTTCTCATTCCCATCATCGAGTGACAATCGATGAATCTAATTTACCGCTCTCAGCCTCATCGACTCACCATCAGCTGTTGGCCATAACATCTAAGGATCCGCCATCGGGCGGATCATCACAAAATCAATTGGCCAATATTGGTGACCGACAGACAGGACACTTGGCACTGATGTATCATCACCACCAGTTAACAAGTTTTCCAGTCCTGCCAGCGATTAAACGACCGCCACGTCGATTAAGCTACGCCGAACATCGGTATCCACCAATTAAAGCGTGAGTAAACTTCTTTCTTTTTAACGGTTTTTAAAAACAGGATGCAAATGTCAAATGATAAGCAAATATATCCACGTAATAACAAATGAATAAAAGTCAAAATCCTTTTCGCTCAAGCCTACTTTATATTTCAAAGTGAAAAAAGTGAATTCAAAATTTAAGTGCAATAGAAAAAGAAAAAGATGAATATGCTAGGTTTATACTTATAAATCAAAGATTAGACAATTATGGCAATATTATAGTTATTTCTAATACGAGTAAACGAAAAATAATTTGGTCGAATCGTAATCGCTGATTGGTATAAATATATAATTGCTGCTAACTAAGTTGACGAACTAAGTACTTTATTCACTTTGGATTTTGTCATAACCTTGTCAAATTACGGAACAGTAAACGAAATGTTTACACAAATTTCTTTCTTTCTAACTTGATCTGTGGAATGGTATAAACTGGTCTAATTGACAAACTCGTGCTGATTAATTTGAAATCTTTTTTTTCAACACAATTTAGCATCATGGTAGTACCCGTGACTATTGACTAAATAATAACTGTCAGTACCCGTGACGTGAGGTCTATCTGAGACTTGTTTGAGGTCTTGGGTTCAACCCCTGCCTGTGCCATCTACAGTTTTTTTTTCACTGGTACTGCCTATTGCGAGGAATTGACAAAACCTCCAAGAGTAATTCTTGTCATGAAAAATGCTTTATCAAATAAACCGTTCAAATTCGGCGTAATAACTGTAGGTCCACTATATCCCTGAAATTACTAGCTCACAGGAATAATTGAGAGTCACCTAGTCACTAGGCCCTAGTTCTCTACGGACTGTTGCGCCACCTAATTTATTTATTTATAAATACATTGATCTTATTGGTATAAAGAAGAAAATTACTGTAACGGATTACAAGGGTAAGTTCTTCAGTTCTCATTAAACTGTTTTAACGATAGTTCGTTAGTTACCACAGTTAGAAGAAAAATATGTGAAAACATGTAGATATCGACTGACTGGTATAAAATATTAAAAAGCACTCAAATTTACCCTTTTGACTGCCTTGATAAGTTGAATACTTCCTATAAAGTATCTCACATAAATTAAATGTTATGTAATCACAATTTATAACTTTTATAATTTTTCCCTTAAATAGTGAAAGCTGTGTTTGTCATAATTTTTCACTTTCAGACTCATTTTTGTTCTTCTCGTTACACTGCCGTATTGTTTTAACCCTGGGTCTGGTATCTGGCTATATTATTTTTACAACCCCTTTTGTTGCAGAGGAAATTTCAATGAACAAGAATTGAATTTAGTTTTTACTAGTTTAAGTCAGTTTGTGATCGGATTTTCATGATTGCTTTAGGTACATAATATTGAAGTAATGTGTGGAATTAATGCGATGTTAACCCTGTCCAAAGTCTTAAGTTTTGGAAAAAAAAGAATTATTTGATTGATAATATCCAGCAATTGTTGTTTATAATTAGTCTGAAATTTCTGAATTATATTTGGTAAATTATTCTTAAATCAAAAGCAAAGACTCCTTCTTAAGGTTTTTATTGGAGAAATAACCGATAGTTATTTTAAAAATAAAACGAACATCCCTGTCCTGAATAACTTCTAATTAGTGCACTTATGTAAATAGTATTTATAGTTAAATTGTCCTTTAAAGAATAAGAGTATGTAATCAAAATTGGTGGTTGAGTTATTTTTAGTCAAGATAATTGTAAAGTTCAACGAATTAGAGTGTAGGTTTTTTGTTCTTCAGGAATTTTATTTTTATAAAAATGTAACAAAATATTTATAAGAATACTGTATGAAATATACTCGTAGTAAGTTTGAATTCATTACATATCTTTGTTTTGAAGATATTTTAGTCTAAAATCAATTTTTACCAATTTATTGTAAGTGTTTTGTGTAAGGTTTTTATTTTTAAAATGTAATTTATTTTGAACGTAATTTGATGCGTTCTTAGGTAAATAATCGAGGTGACTATAATGTAGTTTAAAGATTTAGATTTATAAAAAATATTGCTGGTTAAATTATATCTAGTTCATAACAACTGCGTGTCATAATGTGTCAAATAAAATTGTATTCAATTCGATAACATATTACTTACTTACTTAAGGTGGCGCTACAGCCCTGTGTGAACTAGGGCCTCACCCAACAAACTTCTCCATCTAGCTCGGTCCCTATAAGCTACGTGACCCAGCCATCTTAGTCGTTGAACTTTTACCCTTCTGGCTAAACCTACGTCGCTGTACAGCCCGTACAGCTCGTCGTTCCATCTTCTCCTCCACTCCCCTTCGGAGCATACGGGACCGTAGATCACACGAAAAACTTTTCTCTCGAAACGACCCAAGGTGCTTTCATCCGCTTTTGTTATAGTACATGCTTCTGCACCGGAGATGATGAGGGTCTTATATAGCGACACTTTGGTCCTTCGAAAGAGGGCTTTGCTACTCAATTGCTTTCTTAGCCCAAATAAACAGCGGTTAGCAAGAATTATTCTTTGTTTGATCTCATAGCGGAGCCTAGCTAGACGAAGTCCTTAACTACCTCAAAGTTACGTCTGTGGATGGTGACGTTTTGACGGAGACGTTCGGTGTTGTAAGTCCTTTCTTTACGACAGCATGCACTTTGTTTTGCCCCCATTTACATTTAAACTCATTTTTGCCGCCTCTGCCTCAATACTCACAAAAGCCCCATTGACATCACGCTGAGTTCTTCCGATTATGTCAATGTCATCAGCATATGCTAGTAATTGGACAGACTTTTGAAAGATAGCGCCTCTAGTGTTGACTTGGGAGCACTGCACTGTTCTTCCAAGTACGGTATTAAAAAATCGCATGACAGCGCATCACCTTGTTTAAACTCTTTTTTGACATCGAAAGGTTCTGTTAAGTTGTTTCCAACCTTTATGGAGAAGCGGGAATTCTCCATGGTCATCCTGCACAAACGGACGAGTTTGGCAGCGATATGGAGGACTAAAAATTGTAGTCATAAGTACGGACCGTATACTAAAATTCTAGGGACCTTGAAACTTCAATAAATGTAAACATTTTTAATTTGATAAATCGAACCGACTACAATAACTTCTTATAGGAAATTAAAAGACACCAACAATAAATAAATTGTAGCGTCATATAAGTCAGATCAGATTATCACTTAAGGTGATGAAATGCCATTCAAATTCTGTGTGTTTGGTGTGTTTTGTTAAAACCGAACATTTTCTAACTGCTAACTTACAGTAAGACTACGAAACTAATTTTGATATTTTGAGAGGAAAATACTTTTTTCTGAGTGCCGCTTCTGAACGTCGACACATTTCCAATATTTTGAAAGGCATTTTCCACCAATATCACCGATATTGAAATACTAATGGAGGGTATGAAGCACTTAAACTATCGAAAGGATAATGTTTGACATAGTATTGTACGAAACAAATTTTTTGAACAAACCGATTTATTTTGTCGACTAAAACATAATTCCTGTCCCACTCAAGAGTAGTTCTTGTCATAAAAAATGTGTTTTCTCAAGTTAGCCGTTCGAATTCGGTACAAAAACTGTAGGTCCCCTCCATTTCTGACAGAGACATTGGTCTAAATTGGTCTAAATCAATTGGTATATTTATATTTATTAAATACGTTAAATGCTAAGCTTACAATATTTACTGTTGTTATGTTTTTATAATACAATTATAGTGATCAGTAAACGTTTATTTCTAGGGTAGTACAACACCAAAGTCAGAAAAACTGGGTTCTCTATTCAAACGTGACGAATATACAATGTAAAGTTAAAATGTATTATATTACGTTTGGGTGTACAAAATTTTAACACCATCTCCATAAATTAGCGATAAAAAATTATTTAAAACAGAAGGCAAATCATTATTAAACAAAGTAAACAGCAATGGTTTAAAATTAACATTTCTCCTAAACATAACGCTATAGTATATTTCTTTAAGGTATGATGAAATCCACAAAACGAAACTGTCGTTAAGTCCAATTTTACATAATTTGTTAAAATGAATTTCATGACTTAATCTGTCTTGAGCTTGTTTTTTCAAATGCATTTAAAAAAAAAGTATACATTGATTGGTGTAGGATGACTGTATTCTTGTATATTAGGAAAAATATGAGAAGATTTGCTTGCAGAAGAAAAATGTTCAAAAGCAGTCTTAAAATAATCTGCAAAAATGTTCGAAATTGACTGTGGAAGATGGCTTGAAGAATTTTAAAAAGTCATACTAGCTGGATATCCGTCAAATTTACGTTTACTATTAACAAGAATGACGTTCTTGACATCATGTCAACTTTTATAAATGTAGAATCTGTATTTATAAAAGGATTTAAACTTACCAAAAATAATATTATAAATTGGTTACAATTTTGCTTATTACAAAAAAAATAATAATTTTCAAAAAAGGGATAAAGTATTGTTTTTTTCCACTTTTTGAGTTTTTATCTTTCAATTTTTATTGATTAAACAGGACATCGAACAAATAGGTTACACAGTTGATATTTTTCATTAATATATGTACATATGACTGAATTTAGTTGGTGGAGCGTTGGGTTTGAAGACGGTTTTGGTTTTTAGTTAAAATTTGTAATCATGTAATTTACAATCAATGTAAAAATTGCAAGACTTATGATTGCTATTATATATAAATATATCGAATACCAATTGCAGCAGGAATTCTTATTATTTCGATGGATTTGATTGATGTTATCTTTCTTGGAATTTTCGTTGAATTCAATATCCCTATTGGCACCCTGCCCAGGGATACCACTGTCAATTCCACGACTACTGTCGGAATTAGTGTTAATATTGACACCTGATATTGAACCTGGTGAATTAGGGCTTAAGGTTAATTTACCAGCAGCACTTAAAGCTTCTAGCAGTTCCTGTTGTTTTTTCAAATGACAATTGATTTCGTCGCATATTTGAGGAAATAATTCCCGAAAGTTTGAATTTTTCAAATTGAATACTAGTGATTTCTTAGCGTATTGTTTCTTTTCATATAGAAGACTTTCCATCGACCCCATTGTAAAGGTATTTTCCAACATAAAACTTAGCAATCCAGTTAATATCGTTCCAACAGACCACGTTGGATTCCAAGTTTTCGGATGATAATCTGATATACTCAAACATATTCGCGTGTTGGTTTTAAATCGACCATTTGGTGTATGCATATAAATTGAGGGGGGCTTGAACGGATATTCACGTGGAAATAAAAGTGTACCATGATAATAACCACCTTGATATGGCGAGTCTTCAGGACCTTTGATAACGTAATGCCATTCGAGTATATTGGATGGGAGAGGTTCAGCTGTGATATACGGTACTGGATCTTTCTTTAGGTTCAAATAATCTTGTTTCATGCGTAAAATAGCAGATGGTTTGCGATCTGTCATTTTTTCTTTAACCTGGATTGTAAAATTTAATTAAAGTTAATATGTTACTATTTTAATAATTTGTTATTATGAAGTTTATAGCACTAATCAAATCTTTTTCAATTGAAGGAATACCCTGGGTGTGCTATATTTTTTTGTTTTTTTTTTCTTGTTAAATAACTACATATGTATTTATAAAGAAACAATTTTTTTTCTAATGTGATAGCAAATTTAATGAACAAATATGTATGTATGTATTGAACATACGTTTGACAGTTGAAGCAGACGGCAAGCCTTATACATATACAGAAATTTGAATCATCGACTTCAGTCTGCTAATAGGGATTAGAACCATTTTTCGAGCAAGTGTGTATGTAAGTCCTTAGCTTTATTTCTCACTTCATTGCTGTGGTCCTAGTTTTCCCTTTTATCGAAGTGTCATTTCTAGAATACGAATGATACACATTTTGAAAAAATTTGTACGAGTTTTGTGAACAAGTTTTTAATTACCAAAATTGTTTCATGTAATTTTTGGTTGTTAGTCAGGCTTTTAATAAAATTATATAAAAATGTTTAACAATGGTTTACATATATAATTGGAAGGCAGAGTTACCATGTCTTTTTTCTTTAGGAAAATTTTAATAAGAGAAATAATTGAAATCATATCTAAGTACCTATACTTTGAGTTCAAAATAATCACAAAGGATATATCAAATTCAATGTAGTCACTTAAATTTGTAAATTTTCCTCATCTTACCCTCTGACAGCACACTTTGGATTTCAATGACTTAATTTAAATAACATAAATAAATTTAGTGGCGCAATAGCTTGTAGAGAACCAGGGCCTAGTGACTTATATCTCTTAACCATTCCTGTGTTCGAGTAATGTCAGGTATGTAGTACATACTCTTAAAATATTGTTTATTCTCTGTTTTCATTAACCATTTTCAATTCTTGTTTGTGTTGGTAACACACAAATTCAATTATTTTTAAGAATAAAAGCTAAATCACAAGATTCTGGTGACCAATTGTTTTCACTCCTTCAAAAATGATAGTAATTTAATTTTTCATGCAATATTTCGATTGTTTCGTTGTTTTTCTTAACACGCATTGCCTCGTTAAAAATTAACTCCGTCAATATCAATATCTTCAAATTCAAGCAATAAAACATCATTCATCATAGCTCAGTTAGCGCAATCTATTCAACGTAAGAGTTACACCAGCCTCTATTTCGAATAAATAAGGACCATTAACACCACCTGTCCAAAAATAACACCAAACATCAGTGACATGTTGAAGCGTTACAACAGTTGTTCGTGGCTGTTTAGAGCCCCAAATGCTGCAATTCTGCTTATTAAGGAAGCCTCCTAGGATCTTGACATTCACAAATCTGCTGGCCCGGGTAGTATCCCCACCATTGTTCTGAAGAGGTGTTCTTCAACGCTGGCAAAACCACTGCGTAAGCTTTTTCATCTGTCCTATTCTACTGGTCTCTTTCCGATTGGATAGAAAACTGAATTTGTCCAGCCTGTCCTAAAAAAAAGGCGAATCCTCCTCCCCCTCTAACTATCGTCCAATTGCACTTACGTCCCTTCTTTCCAAGGTCATGGAAACGCTGATCAATATTTAGCTTAAGAAATATCTTGAAGAACGGAAGCTTCTTAATGACCGGCAATATAGCTTTCGTTGCAATAGTAGGTCCACTGGTGATCTCATGTTTATCTCACCAAACAGTGGAACAAATCTTTACATCGTTTTGGAGAAAGTAAGATTATTGCACTTGATATTTCAAAGGCATTTGATAGAGTTTGGCATCAAGCTCTCTTATCGAAAATGCGTGCTTTTGGTATTGATGAATCTCTTCTTTGTTGGGTTAGAAATTACCTTTCGGACCATTCAATTCAAGTAGTATTGGACGGGTTCAAATCTGATATCCACAAAATAAACGCTGGTGAGCCCCAGGGCTTCGTTTTTTTCTCCCACGCTCTTCCTTATTTTTATAAATGATCTTTTGTCTGAAATTTCTAACCCACTAAATTGTTTCGCTGATGACAGTGTCTAGACTTTTTTGCACGATTTAAAAACCTTCTACAACCTTTCCTGAGTATTTCTAGTTCAGCAGCCCACCAATATGGTTTCTTCTTTCCCCGCACTATAGTGAAGGGGCAGGAAGTTTCCATGGATTTTTTGAGGGCTGCTGTAAGCTCATCGACTTTTTGATCGAGTTCTAGAGCGCACAAGGGAGGATCAGAAAGTTCCGTTTTAAACAGACTTTTCAGAGTCGCCCTATATTTTGGCCAATCTGTTTTCCTATAATTCCGGAATTGGATCGGTTTTAGGGACTCTTCAATAAGTGTGAATTAGATGTATCTATGATCGGAGAACGAGTGCTACTTTGATACTCTCCAATTCAATATTTTATTTGAGAGATGTAACGAGACAAGAGTTATATCTAATACTTCTTGTCGATTTTTAGTAACGAAGGTTGGTTCACTACCTACGTTACTTACTACCAAATTAGTTGTTAAAATATAATCAAAAAGAGACTCACCTCTGTCATTGATATCGGTACTACCCCACGTAGTATGGTGCGCATTGGCGTCACAACCGATAATTAAGTTGGTTTTACGTCTTGTTGATTCAGCGACCGTCTTCTCCAGAATGGTACCAGGCAGTAGGCCCTGGTCGTCGTGGCCCAAATACACTGATACCAGCCAGTAGGTATGGTTGTCTATTACCATACTGGCTGTGGTGACGTCTTTATCACTGAAATTAGGGAGTAAAAATACATTTAGATTACGTTTTACTAGTGCGCCAGAGAAGCCGCAGAGTCCTTATTGATTACGATGATCGCACTTCGATAGAGACCCTTTGGCTCCTCCTGTTTCGCGATCTTCCAGTCGTGACAAGGGAGGTCCGGGTTGCTAATCCTAATCATCTCATGTATGTCTTCTGGACATGAGAGTTCCATCGGGATTTATGCGCGAGCCGCGGCCTGCAAGGAATATCTTCCTTTGCAACGACCTCGAGTTTTGCGCCTGGCCAAACTTCGCCCAGCATGCCGACAGCAAGCGTATAATGGCTGAATCACAAACACGCTTCAGCTTCGGCTTCGCCTGACGGTTACGAGTTCAGCCATAGGAATTCAATGCATGCTATCACAATGGAGCTTCGACCTCACGTTTCGTTTGACAATCGTAAGGAAAAGAACGTAATGTACCGTAATGTGGCTCCAAACGGAAGCTCTAATTCAATTATCTGAACATTTGTTTTTTCTGACAGCTCAACAGAGGGGATAGAGGGATGAAATAATAGAAATGTCATTCAAAGCAAACTCGAAGCAAGCCCACCGTAACGCAGACGAAGCCGAAGCTGAACCGAGTTTGTGATTCAGCCATAAAGATCGCGCGACCTCTGATCGTTACAAACGATGAGTTTGACACGACCTTGATGCCAACCCCCATCGCTTGTTACAGGCGGTGGACCCGGATGCTCGCATGACTTTGAGAAAGCCAGCCGAGAGCCCCAGTTTCACCATCTGCCAACGGTCAGAGGTAATCGTGCCATCAATATTGCTCCTATCAATGACCGAGACTATGATTTTGTTGAGCTCCTTAAGTACAGTTTAGTAACAGGTACTCTAGCAATGTTGGGAGTGCTGGTGTTCTACACTTTGGGCTTTTTGGGGACGGGAACGGGAGTGGACTCCTCCAAAGACCTTTGTCGCTTTGACGTGGAGTCGCAGCTGATATTGGTTTTGTCTATGATGGATTTAGCCCACTCAAACCTCTTGCTACGGATAGGATTACTTCCATCCCCCAATGTTGCACCAGGGGATTTTAGAATTCTCATCGCATAACGCCGCTGTTTATATGAGATCCTAGGTTGGGTGGCGGTATTCGTAGTGGACTCAGGGTCGTTATTCACGACCTGCTAACCCTACGGAGGCTACCACTAGGAGCATCCTGGAGAGGTTTACTCTCTTTGATAGTGGAAAGATCATTATTCACGAACTTTCCACCACCGACCTGAAGAAGCGTTTTCGCCACGGATACATCGTGTACCGCACTAGAAGATGGGCAGTGACTTGGCACAATCCCTTCTCCGGTGTTTGGCACAGGTGTTACGATAGCCGACGTTGCCGCCGAACTGCCGCCTGGTGTAGCTGGAATACCGGTACCGGTTTGAAGTTTTTGTTTTTGTTTTTGTTTGGTATTGCTTACTGATATTAAATTTTGCGCTTTTATCTTTGGCGTTGACTTCCGCCTGGAATATGCATCGATATAGAGAGTTTAGTTCCAGACCCAAAAAATCCAGAAACAGTTTCTTCAGATGTTCCACTTAATAACGTTTGATTAAGGTCGTAGTTCACACTTTCGCCTATCACTCCTTTTTGGAACTTAACTCGCTTTTAAACAAATTGTCGAATTCTCTTGGAATATTCACTTGGTCTTTGTCTGGAGCCAATGATTTAACTTTTCTAGTTCCCTCCTTGGTGATTCTTAATAACTCCTCCTCCTCCTCCTCCTCTCCATAGCTCTAGTGACGGATAAGCATGCTAGTCTTTGTATTTTTCTAGTGATTTGATTCGGTTCAAGATATTTGGTTTGTATCCGCATGATGTACTTCCAAGTTTCTTGCAAATCATTAGTGCTTTAGTGGCTTTCTTGACAGTTACTTCGATATGTTTGTTCCACAGAAGTTTAATATCTAGTATGTGATTCCTAGATATAAAACCTCTTTTTGAGTTTCGATATCTTCTACAGGGTTTCATGTGTGGTAAAAGTCTCTTTCGAGAGAATGGTATTATTGTAGTTTTTGTCGAATTTGTGTTTAATCCTTCTGAAAGACGCCATTTTCTATTTTATACTCAATCCTCTTTAAATTATATCACAAAGAGTTTCTTTAAATCTTCCTTCAAACCTTTCTTCAACTATTTTAACAATGTCATCAGCAAAACCGACACAAAGTAAGATTTTATAATAACTCTATCTCTTTAAGGCAAGTTAACTTCGTTTTTAGCATATGGTATAGAGGTTCTTTAATCTTGCAAAGTTCCTAATGCAAATCAATGTTCTCCACCAATCATTTTAAATCTTTCGCCGTTCCCTTAGCGTTCACTTTTCACTATATTCAATATTCGAAGTGTTAAAAACTTCTTTAGTGCATATTCCTGAATGATTTGAGAAAAAATAAATCCAAATAACCTCATTAGGTCCAATTACTGTCATTCGTTTCCTAACTGAGAACAGTGATCTAGATTGCCTGATGCCTATACGCCTATCATCCAGAGGCGAATTGGGTGAGGCGAAAATTAATCCTGGTAATATCCTTTCAATTGCATTGGCTTGGCGTATAAGCCAAAGCCACCCCACAAACAAAGTAGAACAACCGCACTATAAACAATTCACGTGAGGAATACGTGATTTATTTTCAGAATTCCTGTTGCTCCATTAGCAAACAGGGTGAATGCATTCCTCTCGAAAGTGACGCTTTGATGGTAGGGCGTTGTTTTCCTGATGAGAGTACCACAACTATACGTCTATTCGTGTTGGTTGCTAATACAACAAGTTGAGCTGAGTCCGTGATACTGATGCTAATGCTGACGCTGCTTCTGCTGTTGCTGCTACTGATGCTGATGAAGTTGAAAAACACAGTCAGTTCAGCTAGTTTATTAAAGTGCGCGTGCAACAACCCCATCATACATTCATACATCATTGTCAGTTATACATATGGTACGGTACAGCGTGGCGCGGCGCGGCGCGGCGTAGCAGCCACATATGAGGAGGATAAGAAGGAAGGGGTTGATCTAAGTGTCACAAAGACTGCGTACTATATTTTCCTTTGTGTGGGCGCTTGGTTTTTTTGTTTAAGCTGTTGTTTTCGTGATGATTGCAGGATAATAATGGCAGCCAGCCTTAATTACATGGCACACGATGTGCTCCAAAACTTTGCATCCCACTTGGTATCATTCGTTTTCTTTTTTTTCAACCTGTCGAGTGTTTGTTTTCTTCTTTTTCTTTACTAAGGTGGTAGAAGAAAAATATTCAACAGGAGTTATTGCGAAAAGTTTTACAATAAACTGCACGCAAACTAGAAAAGTGTATAACTGTTGAAGTTGATGTTAAAAAGATTACCTAAGGGTGATAAATATTTAAGAGATGCAGTTAGTTTCTTCGTAAATCAAAGGTTTTGAACAAGTTTTGTAATTTGTAACATTGTTGAAGTGTAATTAGATGCAAGCGAGAATTCTTGGAAATGTAAATATATGTATTTTCTCATTTCACCTGAGAGTGCAATTTTGGAGAAATTTATAGGTACCTACCTACACCTACATCAGAAGATAATCTTGTATAGCTTTAAGCGAAGGGACTTTTATATTTAAGTTTTGGGTGGAATAAAGGAATATATTTACATTTTCTTAGCGAGTGCTAAGGGGGAATAAGAACTTTTGTTACAACACCTTTAAGAAGTTTTAAGATATACCTAATTTGCACATTCAGGAAAATACTAAAGCTACAAGCAAGGGAAAAATTAATCTGATAACTAACAATTTCCAAATTGTGAGGTTTTTAATTAAAGGATTGTTTGTATAGTGTTGTATTGTTTGTATAATACATGACATCTATAACAAATTTAAACTCAGATTAGATTTGGAGATTCCCAAAAAGAACTTCTTCAGGTCCGCAATAGAACCTTTGTTTCGTTATATAGCAGTCGCTGACATATTACTGACAGGGTTATTTAACATGTGATAGATAATTTTTAATGCGTTGTAACTCTTCAACCAATACCTGTACATTGTGTGTCGACTTCTCAAGAATCTGAGAATATAAAAGTGTACAGATGAATCCATAGAACGAATTGCGTCCGCTGAATGTCTCATCAAGTTCTGTAGCACTTTGAAACACTAACCCTAATTTTCGAACAATGATTAAACAGGTTTTTTTATAATAAGAGACTACATATTGTCCTTTTTTAAGAGAAATAAATGGATGTTTATTTCATCCCAGAAAAAACATATAGACAATGAACAACGGTATGGAAGACCGAAGGCTTCTGCCCGGCAGTAGCAAAAGGTCCACTGGTGATATGATGGCTTATCTTACCAAACAGTTTGAACAAATCTTTACATCGTTTTGGTGTGCCCCAAGGCTCCCTTCTCGCTCCGACGCTCTTTCTCATTTTTATTATTGATTTCCTGTCTAAAACTGCTAATCCAATTAACTGCTTCTCTGACGATAGTACCCTCAACTTTTTCATTCATTTTTAGATTCACAACCCTGCTCTTCGGATGTGAATCTTCAACGGCAAACAGCATTGTTAAATGGAGCTTGAGTATAACTCCCATCTCTGGGTTAGGGCAAAGAACTCAACTCTCTTGGATAGTATTGTGTTTAGACCATTCAAATAATTGGTGATGATATAATTGTTGAATCATTTATTAAAGTTGCTTTAACGGATTGTGCTCTAGATAAATAGTCAAATGCATTCCTCTCTTCAATAGTATATCCTCAAGCTCAACTTCGGTCGTACTGTCTTCATCTTCCAAGAAGCATTGATAATGGGTCTAAAAAGTCGCAAAATCTTGGTGGTCAGTTTTGATAACCTCTTCGAAAAGTAACACGCTCACAAAGCACATCTTCAAATCTCACAGTTTTAACAAATTTTAAAGGAAAACAACTTAAGATTTGTCAGCTGCCCAAATAGAGTAATATTCAAAATTAAACGGTTTGGGGGTTGAAATAATTTTTAGGTCTTAATGCTGTCACTAAAATACTGTATGTCAAAATTATGTAGTAGAAAATTCTGTACCTATTTCAAAATTCTGATTGGTCAAAATGATGTTAATATTGTGGAAATGAAAAAAAAAACGTGTTGATAATGTAAGAAAGTGCTCACTTTACATGAAAAGATTTTTTCTTTCAGACTATCAACAGCATTTTGAAGTACAGAATTTTTAAAACAGAGGCCTCAAGTTTAAAAGTTTTTTATAAACCCTACTTTAACAAAACATTTTAAGACAGTAAACATGAATTCCTTGTGTTCCTAAAAAGATTTTAATTACTTTTTTCATGAACATATCCTAATTTCGACTTCTTGTTTGTCTTTAAGATGTTTTTTCTTCTGATACAACATTTGTTCTAATTTTCAATAAAAATAATATATAAAATCAAGTATTAGCTTTTTTTTACATATTAGTTAAGAAACAGAACTATCAAAAACCCATTTTTTAAAGATACAGAATTTTGTGATAAGAAATTCGCTGTCATTTGGTGTGCAGCATTCAAAGCTTACAGTGTTTTGTAATACAGAATTAAATATTAATTAAAGATGTACAGCATTATGACCTAAAAGTATCATACATATTTTTGATCATACATGATTGTGAAAAACAAAATGTCAATATTATATCTCACACAACATTTTTGTTCAAAAATTAAAAATACGAAGCCCATAATGAAATGCCCTTTAAACAGTGCTAATAATATCTATATAAGAGCGAGTACGTGTGATTTAGTCAAGCATTTCCTTTTTTTAATTAGTTTTGTCCTTTTTTATGTTTTGTATATTAATTTTAAAATAACATGTTTTCCTTTTTTTAAATATATTTACAGCGGAGATGCACTTGCAACACTTTTCTCAGCGCTCTACGGCAAACTATTGGTAGTGATGGGAATTGCTTTTCCAATGGCTGAAGTCATTTCGACATACATCCCGCCATCATTCTATGAGGTATGTACATTTAAAAATATGTATCTGTGTACTCTATAAAAATGAGTATATTTATTTATAACACTATGCTCCTGCATATAAGTTTGTATACTACATGGATGGTATCCCTATCCATATTCGAGTATAAGCAAAGCAAACGCCATCACTTAAATTATTTGCTTAAATACTTTATACGCTTCACAAAATCATTTATAGAGCGTCTGCATGCTGCATGCACACGATGATGAAAGTGTTGGAGTGAAAACTGGAACTTTTCAGATACAGCAACAGCAAAGGAAGGGGATGATAAATAATACCCTTTCAACGTCCTCATCATCATCAACAACATCATTGCAATACCATGATGCTCCTCAATATATGAGCAATTAATCGGAAAAAAAGAACATCAAAATAAAATTTTATATAACCAAGGATTACTGTTAAATGGCAGAAATAAGAACATCATATTTATATTTATCATATATTGCAAAAAGTAATTAAAGAAAACTGGCAGAAGGTTACATCATTTTGGTTATTTTTAAAATCAAGAGGGATGAGAATGAGGGACTTTCATTTAATTTATAAGCTCTATTAGTTTTTTAATTGCCATTGATTTGTTCAGTATTCAAAAACATACATACAAAGTTAAATAAAATGCTTTAATTTTATAGCTCTATAAAATAAAAATGAATAAATTTAACTTTGTTAGTTTACTTTATTTCAATAATCAGCAATAAATGACAAAATTGAATTGCTATTATTGTAAGTAATAAAAAACAGTTGAATTCATCAGTCTTAAATAAACATTAATCAAAATGGTTGCTTATAGGAATTAGGGGCTTTATTTTGAAAAGCCTACTATTTGCACACCTGTCTTCTATAAAGCTGATATCCTTTAACAATTCCCAGTAAAAACTACACAATACACAAAAAAGCTGTTGTAAAGTTGTTATAAGATAAAATACTTTATTAATTAATAATATCGTTCGTACAAATCTTAACTTAAACTTAATATAATTTTAACTTCACGATGCACTCACTGCAACCTTTTGTGTCCACGTCTCTGGAAAGAAAAAAGGAAGACGTGTTTTTTTATGACAGCTGCTGCAAAAGCTTGCAGTAGGTGTGTTTGTTTTAACAGGTTTCTTGTAGTGCGTTCTTTTTATTGGTACTTGTCGCTACACTGTTTTTCAGAAAATGTTTTCTGATCGTGATATTTCTTATATTAACTGACAATCGAGATTTTGGGCCATGTGAAAGATATTACCTATTCCAATGCTCCACAATCGATTCAAAACCTTAAAGATGGAATTCCTGAAGTTATCGAGGACATTCATCCATTGAAAATTTCATAAAAAGGAAATGGTGTTGCAAAGTGGTGGCCATTTTACTAGTATAGTTTTGCATTTTGAATGGCATACCTTTCTCTTTACACTAATATAAACGTCCCTCTTAAAAAATACTCCTTTTTTATATCAAAATAAAACTTCTCAATGGAAAACTCGTATAATGATTTTGCGAAGTCAAAATTTATGTCTGTTAGATATAGATTACATAAGTCTTCTATAGTATCCCATTTTGTTTCTAGAAATTCTTTTTCTTTTTTTGGCGATGATTATGAACCTTGGTTTTAGCTATCAGCACAAACACACCCGACTTAAACATTAAAGGGTGGTCCAACCGTTGCTGACGATCTTATTTGTGAACTACATCTGAAATCAATTTTGAAAAGTTTTTCAAAAAATCTGCCTATTTTTTTTAAATTGTTATGTTTGGTGAGTTTTGTAAAATAAGCGAGTAATATTTGATACTTTCTAAAGTTTTTTAACAGATTTTTCAAAATCACAGTTTGTACTCACTTAATCGAATATGACAGGCTTAGGTACGGTACTTCCAAATTTATAATTTTAACCTTCATTTCGGTAACCATGCTTTAAAATAGTTAAACTGATCCGAAGTAGAGTTTAATTGAAACTGAACAATAAAGCTTATTGGCAAAAACAGATGTTTTTTTGATGAGAATATTAAGCAAAAATTAACTATGTATTTCCTTATTGTAGTTTTTAACAATAACGATGCAATGCAAACTAAGCCCTCGCTGATAAAAATTTCTCCATCCTTCAATATCTAGATGTCTCCAGTTGCACACACCTATTTGGTTAAAGTACTCCACCTGATTCACGACATTTATCTTCTTCGCTTATCAGCGAGGGTGGTTTTGAAGTAAAACATGAACCATCGTCAAACTTTAAGAGAATTTTGATTTACATTGAATGTTTCACACGATTAGGTTTCACTTGCGCCCTCGTTCAAGGGTCTTTTAATAAACTTCCCATAGCAAGTTATTTTAATCGGTCCGATTTGTAGAATTCAAAATTTTGACATTTTTCGACGACGTTTAATAGTTCTTTATAAATCAAAAAATATTTTTGTCACCTCGAATATTTTAAATACGAGTAGTAGTTGAATGCATTGAAGAACAACTTTTTTGCAATCTGATAAAATTGTAAGAAAAATCTAGTTGATAGTTTTTTAGCAAAAAAATAAAACCTTAAAAAAATTACTACTAAAAATTGGTAAAAAGTAATATCCGACTTAAATATTTTGGCAACAAATAAATATATTGAATTCAAAACATTGTTGTTAACATTCGGTAAAATTTTAAGTAAAATCCAATTGAAAGTTATTTTATGAAAATCTTCAAAAACATTACTTATATGCCACATTTATAACTTCTCATCCCGTCTGTCGATTTGTCTAGAAATTTAACAAAATATTAATAACATTTTATGTGAGATAAAAAATGTTGAAGTCAATATCTTACTTCGTTCTCATAATACTTGAGTCGAAAATAAATTCTTGGCATTTTTTGTAGATTTTGTAGATTTCTGTGTTTTTTAAAAAAAGTTATCAATTAAACTTTTCTAAATATGCAATATTTTGCATATGATAAAATAAGTCTGATTGCAATATCTGTTTTTGTTACCGTTTTTTTTTATTTAAAAATCAATTTTTTACCTATTTTAATAGCATTTTTTTTTTTAAATTTTTGTTTCTTCCGGTTCAACAAGGAGTTTCCCAAGGATTAATTTTATCCCCCCTCCCCCTTCTATTTTAATTATATTTGAATGAAATCGGTTTCATTATAAATGAAAAATCAAAACATTTTTGTCCCGATGACATTCAAATGTGCAAAAGATATCCTACTGGGCGTCTTCAAATAGGTTGATTTTAAACGCAAGCAAATGCAAATGCCTGGTTATATCAAGAAAAGAACTAAATTTCACATACACTTCGTGTCACATGAATAGGGACAAGCTTTGTTCGTTTTTTATTTGCCGATATTTCTTAAACCCTTAGGTTTTTTTTTTTTGAAAAACCCAAATGTGGAATGAATGCAAGCAAACATTTTTGGATAAGGTTGATAAACACAAGTTTTATGACGGTTTTTCCCAAGAAGGTCCTAAAAAGTACCTGTTTTTTTGTGTCACATGAATAAGGACAAGATCTAAATTTACCTTTAAGACCCTTTGTAGTAAAGAAAATAACAACAAATCTTATGGTTTAGGTATAAATACTGACTTTATTGAACGGATTAAAATAATAATTTGTAATGTGTGCTGCCTCCTGATTTCAGATTTCATAGAGTGCTGTCAGATAATTGAGCGAAATTTGGGCCCAGGACCGTTTTATGAATTCAATAATTCGGTTTTTTGGTATTGCCATCCTCCTTTGTAGACTTTTTTTGAAAGCCAACCCCACACGTTTTCTATGATGTTCAGGCCACGAGAATATGGGGGCTGTGGTAATAGGTTCACATTTTGCCCCCGAATCCAGGCTTTTGTTGTCGGTGCGGTATGTATTGGTGCATTAATTTGTCGGAAAGTCCATCGTTGTCCACCAATAATTCAGAAAACTGCGGAAAACATTGTTCCAGAATCGATTTTAAAGTGATTGCCGTCATTTTAGAGCTTTGGAAATCCAGCTCCACTGTTCCGTAATAGATGATTGCTACTCTTACCATTACACCTCCTCCTTTGCCGTGCCGTTTTTCAAGATAGATTTCTTCCTTTCTTAAATTATGAAAATATCAGCTATTTCCATCAGGTCCGTCCAAATTTTTTTTTATCGGAAAAGACGTGCAGCATTCTGTGGTGATTTTTATAATTACTAGAATAAAACACGTCGTTATGATTTATAATTATAATGCCTCGTTTGGGCAATTTTAATGCAAAACTTTGTTAAAAATATTTTAAAATAGAGGTTCATTCTAATACTACCATATAAATTACTTGACAAGAGTTATTCAAGAAGAGTGAGCCAAAATTAATATGTGTCAAATAAAATCATTAATAATTTCAATACCACGACGTCTACGAGATGTTATTCAACGAAAAGGATTAAGAACCAAATATTGAACCCCTTTTTAAAAACTTTAAGCCTTAATATTATTTAGTTCTAAAAAATAAATAACCCATATCAAAATTATAAAGTAAAGTCTAAGTTTTCATAGTTTTGTTTTTCCTTATAGGTTTAGTTGTTAAGATACTAAAAGTAAAATTAGTTTGTTAAAATCCAATTATAAATTTTAAAAAAATCCTATTTTGTGTTTGTAACTATCATTATTTCGTAGAGTGTAGATGAAGCAAATTCCTAAAAGTTAGAGTAGCCATTCCATTCCGTGATTTTAATTTTAGCAGATTGTTATCATCTCTTACGCTTAGTAAAATTGCTAAAAATGGCTTTAACATTTTACTTAACCATTGATTGTTTTTAATATTAGTTTATTTTCTTAGAAAAAAACAATTGCACAAAAAGAAATAAAAACCTACAAATAATAAACACAAACTGAAGCGTTGATTGTTTTTCGTAAATCAAGGTTGTTCAAAATTCTACAAAAAATGCTAATTTACTGAACTTCTCAAATATGTTTTCATAGGAAAATTTAAAAAAATGACTTTTTAAAAGAAATACCATTTGAATTTTTTTAACGGGCACCAAGTTATCAGGTTCTTCTGTTTTCTTCAACAAAGATTGTCTCTTCAATTGAATTTCTGTTACATCTAAAATTTTGATTGGAAAGTATCACTTTCTTGCATATTGCAATCTTTATAGAAAATTAGTTTTGAGTAAACTTTATTGTATTAAGGCACAGAAAAGTTCCTCAATTTGAGCTTAATTTTATTTAAAACCACGAGTGCATACATATGATGGTAAAAACCAAAACCAAAATACGAAGACGAACTACCTTATCCAGTGGTATTTTTGAGATTAAAATAAAATTACAAAACTATGTTCAATCCCAAGGTGTATGCCCTTTGATTTGGTTTAATCAAAAAATATGTATGTATATACATACGTATACTACAAATAGGTACATACATATACGTAGGTATGGAATTTCTAACCAGAGTTCAGACCAAGCGCATAAATTGATGCGTTAAGAGTTTGGTTGCTCTTACCTAAACATGACTTGGCGCCGGAAATTAATCACTTGGAATCAATTTAAATCTCAGACAGCCCCACAGTAAAATTACTCCAACAATCCAGATACTCATACCTTCTCCGCAGTCCGATTGAATGACTATACCTTTTACCCTTATCTATACTTTCCTCCATGCTCAACTCTCTTCAAGATACAACACCTCATCAGTTCAAGCTGAGTCAACGAAATGCTAGGTACAAGGTATACCTTGAATCCCGAAATGTAGGAACTTTCGTCAGAAATGGGGATGTGTTGGAGTCAGTAAATCATGTGCATGCCCCCTGTGTGTAGGTATAGACAGTTTATTCCACCTTTGGGATGCTGCCACTGCGTTTTGTCCTTGCAGCATCAAAAACGAAAATAAAAAAAAAACACACTCACCCAAACATGCATGAATGGACACCAGACGAAACACAAGGAAGACTGCAGACAAATTTCTATTCCGAATGCAAACCGTTCCATCGTCAGCTTCGCCGCTCGTCGTCATAGTTGTAGTCCTCGTAGAAAGAGAACAGAGTCTGGGTCGTTCGACTGGATATAACACTTTCACTTGCTCCGGGTTTATTGATGTACATGAGGTTGGCATCGCTATTATACCAAGACCAACAACATTGACAGGATATTTACCTTTTATCCTTGAGAAGCATAAAATTGGCAAACTTTTCCCGAGTTTTTGTTTTCTTTTTGGTGTTGGTTTTGTTCCAACCTCGCAACTAAACATTCCCTATTTTTTACATAGATTTTCTTCTTTTCAGTTTTACATACACACAGCTATGGCCAATATAATAGGAACATTTCTTACTTTCTAAATCAACCCTTTTTCGGTTTCAAATGTGTTTTGGAGACAGAGTAACTTTAACAAGAAAATTTAAAGTTTACCTATCTACATATATGTGCCATCAAACAATCTGCATTGAGATTTTGAGACGCAGATCAGCTTTACAACTGTTATTCGTGTCCTTAAAGCGCAATTTCAATGGAAAGCTATTTTTTTCTTTCCGATTTAAATCTTTAAAAGACAATCGGTAAGAATCGGTACCGAGTTATAACCGCACCGGACCGGTTAATAAGGACACTTTTTGAAAAAGTTTATAGTTGTAATACTTTCCCTAAGCTTATAAACCATCAGCTGAAGAGGTTTAGTTTTTATTAATACTCGAAAATTGTCTCATACACTTAAGACGGGCTTCATTTCGGAGATGGTATGTCTTTGAAGTCGCTGATTATGTGATACAGCGTCTTTTTGAACCATTTCTGCTTGCTTTTATAAGTATGTAATATTATTTTAATAATGAAAAGATAGGTCAGAGTTCTTTCCTATTACAGCGTAGATACAAGGTTGGCCCTCGGACACTTCCTTGCGGTACACAATTTTAAGTTCCGAGGAATTTTGGCCAAATTCTACTCTAAAGTGTCGGTTCTTCAGATATTATTTCAGTATTTCGTAGTATTGCATGAAGTCCCAAGTGCTATACTTTTTCAAACGCCTTGAGCAACAGCTAAGAAAATAGCTGTACGTGTTTTTTTTTTAATTTCTAAGCCCAAACTGATATTTCCGAATTAGTATTTTTTCTTTAATTGAACAAGTCGGCAATATTATCTTTTTTCTGTCACACAAACATAACTAGGGATTAAGTTGTCCTAAATTCGAATCTCGCCTTAAAATTTCACTTCACTTCAGATTTTTAAAATACGCAACTTTAAAAATGCTTGAGACAACTAATAGGGGTTCTTAAGGCTAAATTAAAACACAACACATCCCTTAATATTACAAGTATATTGTATGATGATTATGATGATGTTGCAAATTACAAGTCTTTGTCTTCTAGTTACAGTTTCAATCATTTTAGTATCTTAGTTTCTGGATATTCTCATTAATTATAAGCCTTTACTTCACTTTATATGAAATTTGGAGCAATCCTTGCATTTAGTGCTTTCAAAGTTTTGAAAAATATGTGTTGGTGTTAGTTCTATGTATTGATTGCGATTCGAACTTCTATTTAGAATATCTGCTCAAATTTAAAAAATACCCGTTTTCAACGTTTTTTTATTTTCAAAAATTATTCAAAAACTGGAAATGATAGAACTGTTTAGACGACGCACGGATTCGTCACAAGAACAAAAATTACCTTCAATCCGTTTTGCTTTTTTCTGTTGGAAACCATTTTAGCACAAATTCTTCAGCGTTTTTCTTAGATCAATTTAAGACACGTTAAATCTTACTACTCATGAAGATTTTTTTGAAAATTGTATGAAGGACTATACATATTTTAACTAAATATTGAGAAGAGATTATAAATTTGGGAAACCATTACGAATTTTATTGAAGAAAATCTACTTCATGAATGTACATACATATGTATATACCATCAAAAAGCCTTATATGTTTGTCTTTTTTTCGAATTTTAAAAAGTAATATCTTAAAAAGCTTACGTGGCAGAGTAATTTTGAAGTCGAAATGGAATTGAGGCCATGGAAAACAATTGAAAAAGTGCAATTTTATTGCCAAGAACAAAACCTCGTCGAACTGTTTTATTTTTAGCAGTGTTTCAAAAACTTTTGCCATGATTGGTAAAAGCAATATTGGTCTGTAAGTTGTTAATTCTGTTGATGACTTACCTTGTTTAGGTATAACACGATGCCTTTAAGGTGCAAAGAAGGGTCCACCCCTTCAGGATTTTAAAGGATTGAAATGAAAATAAATTTATTTGGAATGGATTGAGAAATATGTTCATTGTTCAAACCTATAGATTACAGCACAATAGTTAAGGATTACTTGTCTTGGGTGACCTTGTATACAATTTTTTGTTACGGATGGAATAGTTTCGAAAAAGTCGAATATGCTGAACATACTATGTAGAATGTAGCCTATATAAAAAAATTACCCTAAGCAGGAAATCTTTAGTGTACTGTACGTAATATAAGCGTAGCTCTAATATAAAATTAAAAAAAATGTATGCTTTTGAGTGATATTCTCAAAACCTAAATAGGTTAGGTTAAAGTGGCTGCGGATTCAGAATCCACACACTTAGGCCAAAAGAAAGGCCCATTGTGATACCACTTGAATCTAGAGAATTACTTCCCACTAGTCGAACCATTTTGAGCTTTTTATAAAGCGAAGAAGATATTTGATATCCTTTTTAGCTAGTTCACTAGGGTTATCAAAAGAGTATTCTCTCAGATGAAGTTTGCGTCTTAGTGAAAGAGCAGGGCAAGTGCAGAGGAGGTGAGAGATTGTTTCCTCTTCTTCCTCGTCCATAAAGCTCCTGCAGAAGTCATTTGAGGCTACACCAAGTCGTATTGCGTGTCTGCCTATAAGACAGTGTCCTGTAAGGACACCTATTAGGGATCTAATATGAAGTTTGCTTTGAGATAACAAGTCTTTAGAGCGCTTTAGGTCCAGTGAAGACCGTATGAGTTTTGTGGCTGCGCATGTTGGTAAATTGTGCCACCTAGAGCTTGCTATCGCAAAAACTGTTTCTTTTAGCAGAAGTTTACATGTAGCTATCGGTATACCTATCTTCTCCCTTTCAGGTGAAATAGGTATGACGGTTCCATTTTTATGGAATGTTTTTGAACATTTTTAGCGAGTTCATCGGCTCTACAATTTCCTGTGATGTCTCTGTGGCCTGGCACCCAACAGAGGTGAATGTTAAATTGATGCGCCATCTCCATAAGAGACGATCGACAATCGAGGTCCTCAATAACTGGACCTAAATTTGATTGAGAACCTTTCAATTTATCGGAAGATTTAAGAGATTAACTTAAGCCTTCAACCAAAACGAATCTGTGGAGAATTTTTACTGAAATGTGGTACTGGACTCTCCATAAATAATGTAAATACATGGTAATATCTTTATAGAAAAAAAATTAATTTAATCAAATTAAAATAAGGATGTTATAACTTTATATAAACATAATACCCGTGTTTTGTTGGAAAATCTATCAATAGTATAGTAGGATTTTACACGAATAACAAAAACAATATCCGTGGTATGAATACTACCGATAAAAGTTAAAATAGAATCCTACTACAGATAGGTTTTTGACGTTTATACGAGTCTCGAATGGATCTTATGTGATTTCGTTCTCAAATGTTGGTACGATTGATATTGCATTTGTATCTCGATGGCTGTGTTCGTTGAGTAGTTGTGCATTTGGAATCATGTGTTTTCCATTGGGGAAAAAAACAATCTATTACTGTTGATATTATTTAGTTTTGTTAGTGAAAATGGACTAACTGGGCTTATTTTGCAAGAGAAAAAATAAAAAAGATATTTATGTTTTGCTATGTTTCCACCAAAGGTTTATCTCAGTTTAGATTAAATAAATCTTTTTGGTGTTTCCACCGCACAAGAAGATTTAAAAATGATTAAGTTTGACAGTACTTTCTAAAATGCAAATGGTGTTTCGATGTTTCTTATGAAGTGCAAGTGAGATAGTTTGATTCGTGTTAAACAATGAAAAACTGAATAGTTCAGCACCATATAAGAATATGCTACCTTCTCCATGTGCAATTTTTTTTTTAATTTGACTAAAACAAAACTTTATTTGAAAATTTAGAATGAAAACTATATTTTTTTATACACAAACATGCAAATAAACAGACCATAACGCATTATCTGTAAAACCAACTCCTCCACACAGGTTTTTCTTTACAAATTTTGACTCGACTCTGATCCCCGACCGGAATCGAGGCGAATCAAGCTCATTTCAACTCGACTCAGGTATATAAAGAATTTAGGCGAGCTTTAAGCTCGCTTCAACACCACATGTTAATGTAGTAGTCGACGAACAAACCCCCTTCTTGATATTTTTATTTTATGGCAAATTTTTTGGTTAAAAGTTTTAAATCGACTATTTTCTTGATTTTGATAGTCAACTATCAAAAATCAGCTTACACGATTTCACCCCAGGTCTGAATTTCGCTATTTTTTTTTTTTGTAATTTTTTGATAAATTATTCTGGCAAATATTCAATTGTATCAACTTTCAAATATAAAAACCAGACTACTGCGGATCGTTTTTTTTACAATTTCTCACTGTACTATATATGGAATACCAAAAAAAACGGCTAATCTATCAAGTAATACAATTAATTAACATTTTTGAGTTATAAAGCATGCAACAAACTTAAACTTTAAGATCTTGGAAGCCAATATTACATTCTAAAGATCCCAAACTAAGGAACATTAACAAAATATTCAACATTTTAATCAAGGATTCAACTTTCTGACTTGTACCATTATATCCTTAAGACATAACTACCAGCAATTAAGTTGTGTTCCTATTATTTTGGCCATAGCTGTATATAAATATGTATGCAGTTGCATATACATATAGAACTTTTACATCTAGATACATAGATGTATTTCAAAATGACGATGGTATTTTATTATTTTTCTTTTTGTATCTTTTCAGGTGTACTATCTGTATCTGTATATTGGCAGTATGCTGTTTCTGTTCTTCATGTACGCCACATTGCTTTGGGGTCGACCGAAAATTCCATTAAGCATAGGTGAGTTGAGTTCGTTATAATATTAAGGATAGTTGGCTTGATGCGCGAAACAGTAGATACATATGTCTCTACGGAGCTTTATCTATAGGAGAACTAAAAGGGCTCCTGATGCCAATTTCGTGACATAGCTGGATTTATGTTTAGATACTCGTAAATACTAGAAACAAATTACTAATTATTTAGCTTCAAAAGGGTGCTTTTTGTTGACGCTTTAAATTATTAATCAACTATACGAAAGAATGTCTATCACAATTCTGTGAAAGGGTGTATGATTTTACTTGCAAAATGCTTTTTATAATCAAATCCGCTACTGGGCTAAAAGAAAATTCATGCCCTACCAATTGGGAAAAAGTTGTACGTGTATAATTGCATTTCATTTGACTACATTGCACGCCAGAGGGAAATTTCAGAAAACTCAAACATGATACTGAAAATAATGGTTTTGTATTCCTGTTCACATTAAAAAACAAACACAAACAAAAATGGAGAGCGTCTCGCCTCGTACTGTGCGCAAATAATAAAGTATGTAAATAAAATTTTACAACACCGTGCCCACTTTTTAAAAATGTAGTAAAAATGATTTTGAAGTTTATGAAGCAATTTGGCAAGTAAACAAGTTAGCGTACTAGTTTTATGTGATGCAACCATACAAAAAACATATTAGGTAATTCTGAATTTTCAGTTCTTAGAAACCTGTGCTAACTATGCAACAGGGGTTTCCAATAAAAGGTTTAATTTTGAATGGCCCACTATTTGCGTAGCTGTGATTGTTGAAGGAGTTATATTTTGGCATTTGACAAGTAAAAACTTAGCCATTACTAAAAGTGGAGAGATGCACTATTCAACAACCAAATAAAATTGATAAAATCCACTTCCAAAATGGTGAACATTTGTTAAGCACTTTTGGGTCTTAGTGAAGTAGGTACATATTCGGCTAGCAATAGTGAAAGTGGTGGAAAACTTTGTACAATTGGCACAAGTTTACAATTAAAGTGAAGTTTAAATGCATCAAATTATTGATATCATCTTCAGGTTATTTTACGTTAATCTTCAAAAAATCGTTTTTTTCTGATATATAAAAACAAAAATTGTATGACCTTAACGGTATTTCGAAAACTCGAACCTATTCCTATTGAATTACTTTAACTTTCTTAAATAAAAAGAACACATTTAGAAATGATAAGAGATCGTCGATCTGATGTAATTTATGTTTTATGATTTAAAGCATTCATATATGTATGTAGGTTCCAAATCTTCAAAAAATCACCAAACAATAGACTTTGCAAAGGATATTTAGAAAAGTTTTTCAGTAATATGCAAAGAAAAATTTGTATTTGCAAACAAAGTATTTTAAAAGTTGTCGAAAACTAATAAAGGGTGTCCCAAAATTAACGCAAGATTTGAATTAAATAGAAAACGCCGTTTTTAGACTTTTGATAGTTATATTTTTATTGACTCGTAAAGTACATAGGATAGGGTTATGTATGGAATAACACATCGGACAAATGGCCTCCACGGCTTTGCATGCACATGCGCACTCTTTTGTTGAAATTTTCCATGACCATTCTGCATAAATGTGGCTGAATTTCGTTGATGCAGCGTTGAATCTCATCCTTGAATGCACGGGTGGTTGTGGGCTTGTTGACATAGACTTGTGATTTCAAATAACCCCATAAAAAGAAGTCTAATGGTGTTAAATCACACGATCTAGGAGGCCAATTTTGATCACCGAAACGAGAGAGTACACGACCTGGAAATGTCTCATGCAGTAATTGAATTGTTTCACGGGCTGTATGACATGTGGCACCGTCTTGTTGAAACCACATATTGGACACATCAATATCATCCAATTTTGGCAGAAAGAACTGTGTAATCATGTCGCGATATCGAGCACCAGTAACAGTCACTGCTTGACCAGCATCATTTTCAAAAAAATATGGCCCAATTATGCCTCCAGCCCAAAATCCACACCATACAGACACGCGTTGTGGATGCATTTGTTTTTCGACAATCACATGTGGGTTCTCCGAACCCCAAATGCGGCAATTTTGGCGATTGACAAAGCCATCAAGATGAAAATGTGCTTCATCGCTTAGGATGATTTTGCTCGAAAAATCAGGTTCCATTTGTTGATCTTCAATAATCCATTCAACGAACGAACGAACTGCAGCCGTCAAGCTTTCACTATTTTTGAAATATTCTTTAATAATGAAGACACGTTGTTCTCTCATGTAACGCTCCATTTTTAATAACCCTATACTGTTAGCTGTCAAATTGCTTTTTTTCAGGGTTGCCAACACTTCACTGCACAAATGGCGGCAAATTCAAATCTTGCGTTAATTTTGGGACACCCTTCAAAAAAAAAGGGGGCTGGGATGCGACCCACATTGATAACTTCCCATCCCGTCTGTCGATTTGTCTTCCTTAAAAGTTTGTAGGTTTTCGTGTTGTGTCAAAAAAGTTATCAGTTGAATTATTCTTAAAAAATTCAAAATTACCAACAATATTTTGGATATAATGAAACGATTTCATTTCAAAATCTAGTTTTGTTAACGAGATTTTTAGTCGAAAAACAAATTTTTACCAATTTTAGAAGCATTTCTAATTTTTTAAAAGTTTTTATTTCTTATATAAATACAAATTGGATGAATGAGAAATTGTTTGAATCAATATCTTCTATTATTCACAAGATATCGACAAATGAACATCAATTTTTACCAAATTTACGTACTATTGTTTGTAGATTTTATTTTTTATGAAAAAACGGACTGTTCGATTTAAAAAAAAAAAATGATTGAATATTGAAAAAAAAATATTTTCTGTGAGTTAAAATAAGTTTGAAGCCAATATTTTTAATTTTTGAAAAGCTATTTGAGTCGAAAGTAAATGTTTACCATGTTTAAGCATTATTTTTTTTTAGGTTTTATTTTTTGTAAAAAAAACTTTTAATTCGATTTTTCTCAAAATTTTACCAGATTTTGAAAACGGTATTCTTCGTTGCACAAATTTTTTTTGGAGATAAAATCATTGTTTATATTATATTAAATAACATTTAATTCAAGTCTCTAGCGTTTTTGATTCGTGAGATATTTAGGGTCAACCAAAATGTTCACTTTTTTTTAAATTGCTATGGTAAAAAAAAACACCCACGCAATTTTTCAGAGTTCTTTCTGCATCTTTCTGCATTATTATCTGTATTACAAAATGTATTTAAAGTCGATATCTCTACTGGTTTTTGAGCTATGTACGATGAAACAAACGTCGAGAACGTACGGACGTACTAACGTACGTACACACGCACGCACAGAAATCTCTCTAAAAATCTTTTATTTCGACTCTAGGGACCTTGAAACGTCGAGAAATTTCAAAATTTTATACAATAACTTCATATGGGAAGTTAAAAATAAATTAATTTTTTAAAAAAAAGAAGAAGTAAATACATTTTGACGAATTTACCAAAACCATGAACATGAATTTTGAATTTTAGGGTTAACGCGTTGATTTATCTCAATTTCAAAACTGTCTGAGTTCGTAGATATTTTTTAATCCATCGAAATCGTGCCATCCTTCAATGACATTTGACAGTGTGTTGCAAAAAAATGTTTCTTTCGAAAAGCTGTGACCAAAGTGTAGTGAAACTTAGAATTAACTTCGACATCGGAAATAATTTTTCGATAAAAGATAGTTTTTGATTACAGAAAAGTACCATCGAATTTGTTTTGTCTAAAATTATAAATGAACTACAATTCAATACCCAAAGTAATATGTGTTTAAGTCGATTGCAACAACTTTTGTGTTTACTTCATTAGGCGGGAATGAAGCCCAATATCATGAATAAGCAAAACAACACTTTACAATTTAATTTGCAGGATATAATTATTTTGCAAAGTGAAAAGTGTTTCGTAAAATAGACCCAAGTTCTTACATCATTACAATTTCTCAAACTCAACATCTCGGCTTCATTTTTGTTTCTTAGCGTACATTAAAAGTTTGGGGTTTTTTTTTGAAAGAAAACCATACTAGTGTACAATTTTCAAAGAATCATGTTTTTTCCTTTTTGAAAACCATATATTTTCAAAAATACTCAAAAATGTCAAGACCATCTCATTAATACTTCACGAATGAAAGAAGTCTTGAAAGCGACTGCTAAGTGCTGACATTCAAAATCAAAGAGGAATTATAAGAAAGATTTGAAATTTGAGCTGAGTACTTTTGAATATATTTATATATTCTACGACAATTTAGTATTTGATTGGATGAAAATGGATTTTTCGGCATTAAAAAAACGAGAATTGTAAATGCAATAAAACAGATTTTTCATGACGACGCTATTTTCATAGATAGTTATGCATATTTCTCGTAAAAACTATAGAAAAACTCTTATTCATCAGGTGGCGCACGCAAAAGTTGAACGTGACCTCACTCAACTTGTAGTGCGCAACTACCGACATCTATTTAGCTAGGGACCAAGCTATATGAAGAAGTTTGTTGCGTGAGGCCCTAATTTATACAGGACTGTAGTGCCACCTTAAGTTTGTAAGTAGGAATGCTTTCATAATTAAGAAGTTGTCAAAATATTTATACCATATGTTAAACAGTTATCTAAAAAAAAAAAAAAACAAAACTGTCTCTGTTAAGCTTTTAAAATTGGTAATATGTAAAAGGTTTAGTTAAAAGTACAATTTCACTGGTCGCCAAGGTTTTGTTCCAGACAATCAAATTGATATAGCCTTAATTTCAAAATGACTTCAAAATCACTCTATCACGTAAGGTTTTTGAGATATTTCATTTAAAATGCAAAAAAAAAAAACATACATAAAAAATTTAGAATGAAAACTGCGAAAACTGCGAGTATAAAATTTTAAAACATACATAAGTTTTTTTGAGTCTAAGTTTAAATTCATGAAATAGTTTTTTTCTTCAATACGATTCGTGATGGTTTTCCAAATCTAAAATTCCTTTTTTCAATACTTAGTTCAAATACTTACAGTATTTTATACAAATTTATAAAAATCTTTATGAGCTGTTAGATTTCAGTCGTCTTACATAAAACTGAAAAAAAAAAATTAAACCATTTTTGTTAAAACGGTTTTCAACAGAAAAAGGCAAAATGGTTTGAAAGTAAGTTTTGTTCTAGAAACGAGTCTATTTTCTAAACAATTCTGTTATAGCAAGGTGCTAAAATATATTAAAAAATATAAAAATAATGTTGAAAACCAGTATTCGTAGAATTTGATAGATAGCTAACATTGAAGTTCAGATTCGCAACTAGCACTGAAACCTAACCCTGTTTTGGTAGTCTTAAACATTTCTAAAATAACATGTTTTAAAAATCTGATGTGGTAGGCAAACTGAGGTGTGATTCGAATAACTTTGAAAAGTATTGTTTTATTTGTGTGACAAAAAAAAACGTAATTTTTACGAATAGTGTTGGCTTCACCTGCCTTGGCAAGGCGTTAAAATAAATTCGCAGACGCTTATGTACAAAAATTCGATTTTATCCTGACTAAATGTCTGGATCCGTCATTGCACATAAATATGTCTAATAATACTAAGAGGAGTGACTAAGAGGTGCATTTTTGTTGTGTTCTTAAAAACGTGATAGTATTCAAAATAGACGCATTCCCTATAGCTATTCTAATAATCATTTGAAATTTTAATTTTGTTTAAACAATCATTAAATTTAAAATTGTTTAAATGTTTTTTTTAGAAATAAAAAAGTATTCTTAACTGAAATAATAAATTCTCATCAATGTAGAAATAAATATTATACATATAACTAAATTATTGGAGTAGAAATTTCATATTTTCACCACCAGCTATACCCTATACATACATATATATAGAACTATCTTTATATACATACCTTTAGATATGCTCTTAACTTACTCCATTAATTTGAATTTTACAACCTACGATTTTACATGTATGTACAATATAAGTAGTTTTCAAAACTTTTAAACCACTTTCATGTTTGAAGTGTTATTTATTACTTATTTTATGATCATGTGAATTTTTGGAATACATTTTTGTATGCTATAACTTACTTAAAAACCTCGAAGCTTAATATAAGGGGGTACAAGTTTGATGAGAACATCATTCTCCTCTATAAATCTCCATTAAAATTCTGTACTTGATTTTTTTTCTTTTGCTTTGACATGGCAATGAAGAGCACTCTCTCAAAAGCATTTGCATATAATTTAATTTTTGTATTTTCTTCTTTTTTCTCCATCTAGGATCTCCATCTAAATCTTCATCCTCGAAGAAACGCAACTCGACTAGTGCCTCATCGGAGAGCATGGATGAATCAGATACGGAAAGTAGCAACTCAACGGATAGCAAGCCAATTCCAAGTACAATACCATCAGCGCGTAGGCCATCCCTGTTGGCCCCATTGGGACGTCAACATCACTACGGAAGTTTCTACTTAAGAATGGGTGCTGTTGGTAAGTTTTCCTTTAAAACGCAAGACCAGAACCATAACCATAGTTCCTCTGCAATGCCTATATACGATCTGACAAATTACATATGCCAAGTGCACGAACTCCCATTCCCACTCCCGTCTTCTGATAGAATCAAAAAGGGATTGCTTATCCCCTATTTACATTCCTTCAAGTTCTGAATTATAATTATGAATATGCGGGCCTGGGAATTAAACTTAGAATAGGACTAACATCCGGACAGGTTTGCGGAAATTTTCTAAGTTAAGAACCTTTACTCGTTGCATCAGGGGTAAACAAAAAAAAGTACCTAAGCTGTGAAAGCTCTACAACTAAGTGGGCCTTGTGGACTTTTAGAGGATCGAGAGGGTTGTATCTACATGCTCAATTGAAGAGAAGTTTGATTTTGTCGTGCTAGGGTCGTCAGTTCAACAGAAACCTCATAAAACATTCCAAATGTATGTTCATAAGAAGTCCTCAATAATCCTCAACTTTGTGAAATTCTTTTAGATGATTTTGGACACTATGGAGTTATTTCCCTGAAAAATCCTTGCCACCAATGTATCACCCTTAAAAGCAAAGCAACAAAAAAAATAGAAAAGTTGACTTTTGAAGTTTTCCGTTGAAAGAATATAGTTTAAGAAATAAGGATAAAATTGTGTTAATGAGTTCCTTCCAGAGTTAAAGTTTGCCTGTGATGCCAATGTCTCTCTACCACCAAGGCCTTACTTATGCCCTCTCTTCGCTGACAAATTAGGTGTTCCACGATGTGATTACCAACTTGAACTCCATTCTAGGGCCATTCCACTTCCTGAATAAGAAACACATTGAAATGAAGAAGGTGACAAAATATGGAGTTCTCTTCCATTTATACATAATGTATACATATACCTCTACCTATAGGCTAGGCTTTTTCTCGAGAAACATTTTATCTGGGATGCTTTCTATACTTTTGTCATTTTCTTTTGTGTAATTGAATCAAAAAGTGTGAGTTCTTTTTTCTTGTTAATATTAATTATTTAGAGAAGCCTCACAGTCTTTAAGAGTGACGGTTCCTTCCTTAACTAAAACAAAAACCTATACATACCCAAGCTACATAATATAACTCTCATAATAGAAGAGGAAGTCAAAGCCGGAAATGAAATGTAAATTTTGTTGCGGAAAGCTCCTTTGGGAGTGCGCGATTGGTGTGGTAATTAATTATGTTTCCGATTTCATACTTGGAAAAGTTTTTGTGATTTATAGAATTAAAAGCGGAATAAGCGTGTAGAACGGTGCCGGTGAGGCGGCGGCGGAGAGGTGGTGCGTCGTTGGTGGCGCTTCTTCATGGCCCCTACTCTATTCTATGTGTGAAGAGATATAAAAGTTTCAAGGATCAAGTTTCTAAGTGAATATCTACTTTGGATTAATAGCTTCGTGGAAAATTAACAAAAAATAAAAAACGAAAATACGATTTATGGTTTAAAGTTTAAAGTCTTTAAAGAATCTTCTTCATGGGATACTTAACAACCATACCTAACCTACCTATACTTTTGAATACATTGGTTTGTCGTCAAAATTTAAAGTACACAAAATTTCAAACTCAGATAAAACTGAGAAGACAAATTATTATTAATCTCTTTACTTGGGACATTGCAGGTATCTACATTTATATATGTATGTATATATTTATATGAAGTTGATAATAAGGCACGACTTAATAACTTTTTTTAAGTTTTCTTTTGTTTACAATTTTTTTTCGTATCCTTGCACCGGAAAAAAACTTTTTTAATGCATTTAGCGAAGTTAAACAAAGAAACTAGAGGTCAATGAGCTAAATTTAAATTATTCTTTAATGTTTTGTAAGAGTGGCGCCAATACAAGTCTCTTTTTAAAAATCCAATAAAATTATACAAATCTTATGTTTTATGGTGTTCAAACATTTTCATTAATTAATGAAACACAACATCGTTCATGAGGCGTCCTCGGCTGGCTTTTCAGTTGCTTATTTGTCATTTCAACTTTCCAAGACTTTGTTGATTGTTTCGAACTGAAGCTCAGTTGAGTGCTTGGATAATGTTGGCCTTTCATAGTTGAATCCTTTCCGGTTTGTTGGCATAACATTGGTCGTTTATGGGTCCCCTACAAACAAATATGTAAAGGCGTAAAATCGAAGCTCCGAATTGGTCAATTAACAAAGTCCATCTTCCAAATCTATGTCTTTCAATTCAGTTTAAAAAAAAACAAACTAATTTACAGAGCTCTGAAATTCCTAAATTTTTCCAAATAATAGCTTACAGCTTCATTTTCAAAGAAAAGATTGTCCAATGAGGACATTACTCCTAAATCAACACCATCGTCGTTAGATATCGTTATCGAGCCCTTGGTGCGTCAATTTTATATTTTTACGTAGCCACCACGCGAGCCGCCGCGCCGCGCGCCGCTCTGAATTAAATATTCAGCATCGTTAAAAAAGATTATTTTTCACCTAAAATCGTTTTACAAATAAAGCTGTTCTAAGGATCAGCTGCGAAACGAATGGTCGTGTGCATTCAACTTTTGAGTCAATTGGACTTTTATGATACGAACTTTCTGTCAACAAGTTCATAAAAAATTGACAACCTGAAAGTGAAATAGGTCACACATATTAGTTACGCTTTCTTGACGTTCCGAGTTTTTGGGCGATCTGATATTTTAAACTTCCCATAGGAAGTTATTGTAATCAGTCCGATTTGTCGAATTGAAAATTTTGACATTTATCGACGTTTCAAGGTCACTAGAATCGAAATAAAAGATTTGTAGAGAGATGTCTGTGCATGTGTGTGTACGCCCGTACGTTCACGAGGTTTTTTTTTGTCGCCCATAGCTCAAGAACCAGTATAGATATCGACTTCAAATAAATTTTGTTATACAGATAATAAGTCAGAAAGCTGCAAAAAGGACTCTCAAAAAAATTGCGTGGGTGTTTTTTTTTACCATAGCAGTTGAAAAAATGCCGACAATTTTGGTTAACCCCAAATATCTCACGAACAAATAACGCTAGAGACTTGAATAAAATTTAATATTAACTATTGTAACGAGATAGCAAACAAATAAAAAAAAAATCCAATTAACAGTTTTTTAACAGAATCAAAAAACTGAAAAAAAAAATAACTATCACCTAGAAAATTGTATGAACAAAAAACGATTTTATGTCTAAAACAATCTTGTGCAACGAAGAATAACTTTTTTAACATTTAGTAAAATTTGTATACATTTTAACTTTATATTTACTATTTAAGGGCTAAAGTCATTTTTATAAAAAGTGAAAACCTAAAAAAAAAACATTACTCAAGGTTGGTAAACATTGATTTTCGACTCAAATATCTTTTCAAAACTTTAAGATATTCGTTTTAAACTAATTTTATGTTACAAAAAATATTGTTGTCAGTAAAATTTTGAGAAAAATAACATTGACAGTTTTTTTCCAAAAAAATAAAAAATCAACAAAAGTTGGTAAAAATTGATTATCGACTTAAATATCTTTTTAAAACTTTAAAATATTGGCTTCAAATTAATTTTATCTTTTAAAAAATATTCTTGTCAACATTCAATAAAATTTTGAGAAAAATCTAATTGACAGTTCTTTTACAAAAAATAAAACCCTGACAAAACCATTACTAAAAATTGGTAAACATTGATTTTCGACTGAAATATCTTTTCAAAAATTTGAGATTGTGGCTTCCAACAAATTGTATCTTATAAGAAATATTGTTTTCAACATTCGGAAAAATTTTGAAAAAAATATTGGCTTCTAACTTTTTTATCTCACAGAAAATATTGTTTTCGACATTCAATAAATTTTTTATAAAAATCCAACAGTCCGTTTTTTCATAAAAAAATAAAATCAACAAAAAATAGTACGAACATTTGTTAAAAATTGATGGTCGGTTGTTGATATCTCGTGAACAATAGAAGATATTGATTTCAAATTATTTTGTTCATCCAATTTGAGCTTCTTTATATAAGAAATAAAAACTTTTATGAAATACTACTAAAGTTGGTAAAAATTGGTTTTCGACTAAAAATCTCGTTAACAAAATAGATTTTGAAATCAAATTATTTCATTATATGCAAAATATTGTTGGTAATTTAAAAAAAATTAAGAATAATTCAACTGACAACTTTTTTAACAAAACATGAAAACCTACAAATGGGATGGGAAGTTATAAGTGTGGGTCGCATCCCAGCCTCTTTTTTCTATAAATGTTTGAGTTTGGGCAATACAATTTTGAACTCAAATTGAAGCAAAAATTTTGTCGGAATTCCCAAATTGTTGAAACAATTGACATCTTTTGGGTGATGTGTCAATAAGTTACTTTGAATCGTACATTTCGCTTGCTGTATGGCATGTAGCTGTCTTGTTGGAACTACAGGTCGTCCATGTCAACATCCTCCACTTCAGGAATGAAAAAGTCATTAATCATGTTTCTACAGCGTTCCCTATTGATTGTAACAGTATAACCGGCTTCATTTTTGAAGATAAACGGACCAATAATTCCCTTTGCTCAAAGAGCAAACTTAACAGTGACGTTTTGAGAATATAATAATGACAGACTTTGGCATCTCAACAAAAGCTTGAGGATTATGATCACTTCAAACAAAACCCATTCAACCAAAAATGAGCTCCATCGCTGAACAAAATGTTCTGGTGAAATTCGGCATCGGTGGCCATCTGGTTTTAGGCTCATTCATCGAACGTACGACACGCGTGATTGTCGTTCGGCTTCAATTGTTGCTCGAGTTGGATTTTGCAAGCCCCAAAGTAGATGGACAGAGCTCTAATTTTTAAGGTCTATGGCGGATGAGCATACGTTACATGGTTGCTCAAATTACCGACTCTGCTTGACTAATATGTGGTACGAATATTTAACGGATTGGTTCGACGCATCGCGTGAACCTAACCATTATTTCAGGAGTATAAGTCTATTTATTTGGCCAGTTTATATTTCTAAGATAACAGAGATTTTCGTTTTCTTAAAATTATAAACAAAATTTCTCATACGAATTTCTCACTTTTGCTGTCCGAAATCTGAGAAAATGTTCATGATTCGATTTCTCAAGTATACCCTATCGCACAATTAGAAAAGGATAAAAACATAATGCTCATTTGATAGATTTGAGTAGTCAATAGTGAATTGTGTTTATATTTTAATCTCCTGCTCCATCAATCCGTCTGACAAAAATCCTTAGAAATCTTAGAAATATAAACTTTTCAATTATAAAATAGGAAACCAAACTGAGCATTAATCAAGTGACAGCTGTCAAAACTACGAAAAAAAGTATTGCCAGATTGAAAACCACACGACTCAAAACAGAACAAACATTGTGTTGATATAATTTTTAAATTTGGATAATTTTCGGAATAAAATATTTCATAAACACTAAAATATAATTTATAATCTATAATTATTCATTTTATATAAAATTAATAATTAATTTATTAATGTCTGAATGTCAGAACAATAACTTTATTATGCTATATGGGATAAAGTTACAAGATTCACTAGCGCCATCTTGATCATCACTCCTTTATTTGTTTAGATTTGTAACTAAGACTTTAACGTAGATTAAGCTTGTTTGTAGAGTGCAGATGCATTGAAAATTCATTCTAATGCAAATAAATTCTGAATTTTGGACAAAATGTCAAAAATATACACTTTAAAAATATCAAAATCTTAACCCAACTTTATTTTTGTTATTGATGTTTTCAGAAATTTAAAACAATTTATGTATATTATTACTCTTGATAGTTTAAATTTTTTTAACAGATAATTTAGATACAAAAATAAAATAATTCGTTTTGTTTTAGCTTTTGGAATTGGAAGTATGATCTATTCAGGACTTGAATTCGGACAGTATTTTGAATTGGAACGCGATACAAAATGTCATAATGTTATGTTGGCTTTAACACCTGCTACCCGAATGGCTTTTATCTTCATTCAAATGTACTTTATCTTTTTGAACAATGAGGTAAAGTTATTATATGCAAATTTATTAACCGATGAAACCTAACATTTAATTTAATTATTTTTACAGCAAATAAAGGTTTATCGTTACAAGATAATAGCCCGATTCGGTTTGATGCACATGATTGGAACAAATTTGGCTGTTTGGTTAAATGTACTAATTCAAGAAACGAAACACGAAATTTTGACATTTTATAATCCAGAAAATCGAACTCTAAGAATAGCTCATCGATTGGGTAGGTACTTAAATGAAGTTCCATTAAAATTAATGTAATTTTGTTTTTTTTATTATTATTTTTCTTAGGACATCGAGCTCAACATAATATAGACGCTATGGCACATGTTCGTGTACCCCGTGGTCTCAAGGGTCCGTATCAGATTTTTGAATGCCGTCGTACGAATATTATAGGAACCCTAGTACAAGATGCCTCACCATTCCTCTTCCCTTGCACAATTGAATATTCGCTTATATGCGCCGCCATTTTGTATGTCATGTGGCGTAGTATATCTCGACCACAAGCTCCTCCAATCCAGCGTATGGAGACGGTGAACTCACCCTGCAAACGATCCCCTCATCACTACTCAGTCGACTGTGCTCGAGCCCATAAGGGACTCTTTGTGGGAATTCTCATCCTGGTCCTCACCATTATCTCGCTGATCCTCTTCTTCGTACTCATATCCCGACCAGATTTTGTCAGTCTAGCAGTCACAGAAGTAACTATCTGTGAGCTTCTCATCTACGGGACAGCAACAATCGCAACTCTTGTCGGAATGATCCAGATTAGACATTTGCAGTATGATGCAGCTCGAAGTTTCCAGTTGGACGACATCTTGCTGGTGGGGGCACAGACCGGATCTTTTCTCTATAACATCTTCACCGTCATTGCGGGTCACTTCACCCTGCGTCGTGATACAATCCTCGTGCTGATTAACGCCTTAGCGTCAATCGTGCAGACTGCTTGCCAAACGATGTTCATTTTGGACGCAAGTCGTCGTCAGGCCGTCAGCCCCGAACACATTCGCAAGAAACCCGGCCGTGAAATCGTAACCTTTATGCTTGTGGTAAATTTGGCAATGTGGGCCATAAGTACGCTGGAAAAATCACGAGCTGAATCCCACCCTATTCAATTGAATTTCTACGGGCTCTGGGCATGGACGATAATAACACACGTATCGATGCCTTTGGCGATCTTCTATCGCTTCCACAGCACTGTATGCCTGTGCGAGATCTGGAAGAGGGCGTACAAACTAAAACCTACTTACATGTGAGAATGTGCCAGGGGGCGCTGTTATTGTTACTCTGATTTAGACTATCGTGAAGATTTAGTTTCGTCGTCAAGGACGCGTAGCGAGCAAGCGGATCGGTATCCTGTTTTCGTTATTTCGGATGCCAATTAATTAAATATAATTAAGGAATGTTAGGTTCTATGTTTTTGAGATTTTAAACACTTTATAGTATATATAAAGATCTTTAGTTAGTATTAAGTTATTATTATTATTACTTATATGGATTTGAAATTTATTTAAATTTAATATTATATTATTAAAAACAAAATCCAGTCCCCCTACGACAAAAAAAATATAATTCAAGAATTGTAATGACCAATTTTTAGATCAAACAGAACAATATACAGTAAATAAAATAGAAATTTTTTAGAACTTTAAAACATATCCCCGTAGTCCTAAAATATTAGACATGAATTAAAGTAAAACAATACATTGACTTATGTTGTAAATACACAAAGGCCTACACTTCGACACATAACAATACAATATTGAAGCTCTTAAAAACGAATATGTCTACAATGTATTTCAAATCATTTTTATCTGAACCAAAAAATAATTAAAAGAGCAAAAACGGGATATATACAACACTCGCACTGATAAGTTTTCATCATCTGTTTTATAAAACATTTTTTGGATCAAAAATACTCAACTTATACCCACCAAAAAAAGCCACGAACGAGGTTATAAAATAAAATAAAAATATACACAAACTTGCATACTATTTTTGTATATTGTAAAATTCTAATTATACAAAACATAATAAAAAATAAACATACACTATTAAACAAAACAAAAAATACATCCAAAGAAATACAAAACAACCTTTTTTATTTTCGAAAACAAAACAAAAATAAGGTAGATAGAGTTTTTGAAATTTTCCAATAAAGAATACAAACAAATTGAGATTCTTTCATACAAAAACTAAAATATTCGAGCTGTAGGAAAATTTTGTTCAATTTTTCAAACATAATTTTTAATGAATGGTAGGGTTTTTGAGGATTCAACTTTAGCTTAGCTTTCTGATCAACTAATTTTTTTCTACATAAGGTTAAATGCATCAAAAAATGCCATAAATGCATGTTTTTTTTAACGTGGCTACTTCTTTTAAGTAAAACACGAATTTGTCAATCGCCTATTTTTTAAAAGTCAATCCGAATTTGAATAAGAATACCTTTGAATAATTTCGTCATAAAATGCTTCTTCAGCTTGATGATTGATAAATTTATTATAGACTTAAGCTAAAAACGATCCTAAAAACTTAAAATATTTTCAAAGCTCTCAGACAAAGTTGAAATTTTCAAAAGTTGTTTAAGATATCTAAAAGTTGTTGGCAAATTTTTGAATTTTCAAAACCAGATCGGACATTAAATTGAATCAACAAAACAAACATAGGAAAACAAGCCTTTACCGATTGGACTATGTAGTAGCATCTGAAATTGGTCTTTTGGTATCAGTTATACCCTAAGAGTACGGATTAATATCAATCAAGAATCAAGAATGATTGTGTTTCCTTTTGAAATGCTCAGATCGGAAATTACTTAAAGATTTTTTTTGAGAAAAAAAAATTAAATTGCATAGTTATTCTTCGCCAAAAATGTAATTTTCTACTTTCCGGACGGAAATTCATTTTCCTGAACTTTTATGTCAATTTACAACGACAATTCAAAATTGTCGGTTCCATTTGAATCAAGAAATCTTGTTCAATAACAAAAATGTTCGATAATCGCTTTAAACGATCGAAAAAATTCAATGATCGGTTTCAATAATGAAAAGTAATTATTGCTATAACTGGCTTCTAAATGTAAACATTATCTTACCCTACAGTCTGCTTTTAGATTTAATTTTATGTCAGAGAAATGTTAAGAGTTTTCTTAGTACTGCCAAGCCTTATGGGCCACTTTTACTTATCATTACTTTTCATTATTAAAAAAGGTCGATTATAAACACTAAAAATCTCTATCATTGAAAACAAAGTTGTTTAAAATTGAATTGAGTCTAATAATCAGGAACAAAAAGTCTTATAACAGGTTTTAAGTATTCAACACGAAAAATAATAAATGGTTTTCATCATTGAAAATTTTGTTTCGAGATTTATAAGCCATTAAGAGAGTTAAATTTGTTATATTTTGTATTTATTTGTGAAAAAATGCATTATTTAAACCAGAACTTTTCTTTTAGTTCATATTTAAATTTTCAATAGTGAAATTGTTTTCATTTAACAGCTGACTGTTGATTTTAAATTTCAGAACAAAATCGTTTCACTGAAAGAAGTCCATTTTCTTCTCATTATCACCTGTCAGTTTTACTATTAACGATCAACTCTTACCTCAAACAATTGATTACAATCAGGAAATTTGTGTCCAATGAAAGAAATTTGTCATATCAAAAAAATTTGAATAATTCGTTTCAATAATGAAAGCCAATGATAGCTATAATTGGCCACCAAGTCAGAAATTCTAATTTAACTCACTACATACCCTATGTTCACAGTGTGATTTTAATCTGCAACAAAAATTCGCACAGAACTCAACAAAATCTTGCTCTCCAACTTAAAATTTTTTATCCGAAATTATTGATTTTTGTGGCAGGATGTTAAAGTGAAAAGAAAAAGCCATTCCTTTTTTCAAGATGAGAGTTGTTGCCCCTTGGGCGAGTTTAAGATTATTTAACTTATGCTAGATTACAAATTACCGAGCATTAAGCTCTTACGTTAAAAAAATAAAGTTAAAAGATACAGTCTAATTCTGTTCACACATTTAAAGATAAAGTAAATACTAAAGGCATTTGATGTTTTTGGTGATTTACTCTTGGAGCGATATTAAATTAAAGTGATAATTCGAATGACGCTCTGATACTTCAAAAGCGTAAACTTCAATATGTTCAAGAAAAAAGTTAATCATACTAAAAGTGAAGATAGCTCAACACAAGAAGCAATTATTTGTTAACACCTTAATGATGAAAACGCATTACTTATAGAATTTGGTATTTAAAATCACAACTAAAGATTAAATCCTTGACGGGAATTCTTCTAAGTAAAATATTTAATTTTTTTTAACTTAATAGCTACATATAAACCAAGTTAAATCGAATTTAAAAAAAAAAAACGAGTAAATTGTTTTTGAGTGTTCCACATTTAGATTGATTTTAAAAACTTCCCTAAATTCTCAAAATTTTATCAGTCTCAAAAAACGGTTCTCCACTGTTTTCAAATTTCCATGTAGATTTCGAGTGAAATACATATCCAATTATTTTCCGATTTCGATTTCTTTTCGGTTTTCAACAGTGAAACTTTGCCATTAAACTCAAAATGCGATTACCGATAATATCAACATTTTATCCAAAAACGTTTCACAGCTAAGTTAAATCTAATACAATGAGTTATCAATTGATAAATAATAACAATTTAAAGTTGAAAAACTGTTACTAACGTTTGACTTATGTAAGTCCAAATAACTTATCGTTTCGAATAACAAGTAAGAACTTTCTTGTTTTAAATAGTGCAACATCTCAACTCATCACTTTTTTACCATTTTGAAAAGAAAGTTATCTTCTATTTCCCATAATTCTATGAAGGTATACATTCTTTAAAAACTCAAGTTAAATCTTCAAAAACTACCATTCTAACAAAATTAAATCTTGCATATAGACTGAATAAGCTCTAAAATTTTATAAAAGATTACAATTAGGTACGTGGTAACAAAACAAAAACAAAAATTAAAAAAGAAAAAAAAATCTAAATAAAAAATATTTTTCTCATCCCTACTAAAAATAAAAATAAAAATAATAATCATTGTCATTGTCATAAACAACACTATGTAATATTATTTATTTTTCTTTTCAAGGCTGTTATCAAAATCTTTATTTAATAAACAAAAATTCATCTCTGCTTGCTGTATTTGTGTTTAAAAATAAATAAATAATATGTATGTATTTAAATATAATTTGTGATAATTTTGACAAACATACAACTTTAAAACTTGTCAGTTATACATTTAAAATGTTTTAATTCTCAACATTGCAATCAAAACAAAAAAAAAACAAAACTACTAATTAATTATTAATATAAAACAAAAATATGTAAACTCGATTTAAAAAAAAATATATACATATATACAAATTTATAATCAAAACCAAAACATAAGAACTATATATCAATTGAATTCGCGCATCGCCATTTTATGAAAACAAAAACAAACTAAAACATTTTAATGGAACAAATTAAACACGTTTAAACAGTGATACAATCGAAACAAAAAAAAATTTATAAATAAATAAACAAGTTGCCAAATATTAAGAAATTTTATTTATTTCAAAACTCAACAGAAAGTAAAATATAGATTTCACGTTACTTTAAATTTAATTCAAACATTTAAAAATTATTACACAAACAAAAAAAAAAGAAAACAAATAAATTTATTTAAAATTTTTAAGAGTAATCAATTTTTAATATAAAACAAAAATAAAAAGTAATATAAATTCTAATAGCAAATAAGTTTTACAGTGAAATATTTTATTTATTTGACTTGTTACTACACAAAGGTATTTTATATTATAAATAATAATTTAATAACAAAATAAAACTTTATTATACAATTATAATTATATATTACAGAATTAGTTGCTTGGTAAGAAAGAAAATTGTAATAATGAATTTATGCGATTATTAAGTCTATATATTTAATTAAATGTATAATAACGAATTGTTTAAAATCGATTTAGTAATTAGACTTTTTTTTCCAAAGCAATACTATTAGTTTTATTAATTAAAACTAAATTTTTGGACAATGTAGAATAATTTTAATTCTACAATGTAAAATGTAGGTATTTGATGAAAATATTAATGACAAACAAAATCACTAAACCTTAAATAAAATAAATTCCAGAATAGAAACAATCAAACTTAAAATGTGTTTTTTTTTGTTAATATTAAATGGTTCAATAAGACTAATGGTTTCTCAATTTAATACGAGTTGCGCACAAAAAATTTAAGATTGTGGTGTCTGGATAAAATTTGTTAGTAAAAGACTTATTATTATATTATTAGAGTTTAAAATTTTTTAAGATTCATTCATTATATAAAAACTGCAACGTCAAAATCAAACTGATCTGTCAAAAAAAACCGTGAATTCTGTTTTAGCTCAAGTACATGAAAGCGCTTAGGTTATGTAACTTTTTTCTATCGGAGCATGGAGAGAACTCCATGAGCTCAGAATAAAATGACAGATCTGATGGAGTAAAAAAAGCTTACAAGTAATTGTTAATCGGACCGATTTGTCGAATTGAAAATGTTGACATTTCTCGACGTTTCAAGGTCTCTAGAACCTTAATCAAAGATTTTAAAAGAAAATTCTGTGAACAAAAAATATTTGTACATCAAAATCTTTTAAAGCAACGGAGTATAACTTTCAAAAACACTCATTTTGATAAGATTTAATCATTTGAACGTGCTGTTCAATCGTGTAACTTGCCTTGATAAGCAACTTGGCATAAGCAACTGAATAATAAAAAAAGATTTGACATTTGTCACCAAAATAAAATGGCTGCCACGGGGCGTCAAAATCTACCCGTGCCAATTTAAAAACCCTATAACATAAAAATCATTACTAAAAGTTGGTAAAAATTGATTTTCCACTCAAATATCTTTACCAGAATTAAAGATATTGGAAACTCATTTTATCTTATAATGAACGTTGTTTTCAACATTCAGTAAATTTTTTATAAAAATCCAACAGTTAGTTCTATTTATAAAACTAAAATCTAAAAAAATACAAAAAACTGGTAAAAATTAAATAAATAAAAGTATGGACTTCTTAATGATTTCATTGTGTTAAATTTTGTTGTTATCGTCAGAAAATATTCATACATTTTTTCTATAAAATAAAAACTTATTTCCAACAAAAAATTTTAGGAACAAATACAGATAGGTACTGAAATCAAACTTATTTTATAATATGCAAAATATTGTTGCTAAATTTTAGTCATTTATTTAGAAAAATTTAATTGAAAACTTTTTTTTACAAAACAAAAAAACAATAAAGTGATAAGAAATGTTTTTCGACTCAAATATTTGAAGAACAAAGAAAGACATTGACCTTAAATTTCTTATGTCACACAAAATATTTGTGTTAATATGTTGTTAAGGTTTTAGAAATCTCTAAGTGAAAAGAAACGGAACGTGGCAAAATTAACAGTGCGCAAAGTATAGTTATAGATGGCAGCAGCGGAATAGCGTGTCATGGCGGACATACGAAGAAAATCTCTTTTCTTCACTGAACATCATCTCCCAAACAAAACCGCCCCAAAATTTTAAATCATTTAGTAATAAGTTAATAAAATGATTTTTGTTTTCATTTTAAACGATTCTAGTATCTTTCCATCTGTTAAGATTTTAATAAAGTTGAGGTGGAAAATTATAGCTATCATTGGTTTTCATCATTAAAAGCATGAATTGGAAACTTTCTGACCGGTCATCGTTTATAGCGAACACTGAACAAATTTTCGTGATTGAAATTGGAATTGTGTGAAATTAAAACACAAGTTAGTGGAATTTTTTGACAAGTTGATTATAGCATTTGAGTTTACAGTTGATCATTGAAAGCTTACAGGTGGGAACCAAAAAATGTGTATGGGGGCTACTGTTATTTTTCGCTTAAAAAAAACGTCCAATGCGAATTGGCTCAAAACCTTAATTTCCAAATTTGCATTCAATCGACCCAATACTTTTGGTTATAGGGGCCAGGACAGACAAACAGACGGACGGAATCGGGGGACCACATTTTTCGACTTCTCTACCATCGTAATGTTATGTTTGATTAAAATCTCGAGTTTGAAATTTGTACGAATGCAAAACTTACCTATTCAAGGAGATATTACTACCCTTATTATGTAAAGACAAAGTGAGCACTAGCAAAGGAAGAGAGGGGTTGAAAAGAGGTGTCGTTGCATATTGGTTTTGAATTCCTGAATATTGCAATGGCTGGAAAGACAGAGTGTGGTAATACATTCCACATTCGCGTAGTACGGCTAAAGAACGAATCTCTGTACTTGACAGTACGATAGAAGTTGGGCTCAAGGGTATATTGATGAGCATTTCTAGAAGCACTAGTGTAACGGTTGAACTGTTTAAGGGGAGGAATGCAGCTGGCTATTTCTCTAGAGCACAAACCGTTAAAATAACGGAAAAAGAGGGTGAGACAAGAAACTTTTGGACTATGTTCGAGCGACGAATTTGATCCTATGATGGTATTATCACCAATCAATCTAAATGCTCTACGTTCAATACTGTCCAAGAGGCTTAAGTAAGTTGCAGGAGCACCAGCCCAGAGATGGGAGTTATATTCAAGCTTTGGACTTATATAAGTCTTGTACTCGTAGATAACAGCCAGATCAGAGGGGGAGAAAAACTTCTTGCATCGACTTAGAAAACCCAAACATTATTTTTGGCTACATCGCGTATGTGATCGTTCCACAAGAGGTGGTTGGTGATACACATACCGAGAACATCGAGATGTTTAGTCTCTTCGCAAGTGCCATCCATGGATACAGGCAAGGGGGGTATATCTCGCTTTAACGATACAAGACAGCATTGGATTTTTGAAGCATTAAATTCCACTCGGTTTTTTATTCGCCATTGTACAATGCTGTTTAGGTCGGAATTTAATGACCTTACCTTATTTTGTCGTTGAAATTCGACATCCGAAGAAGAGGGATATGATTCTGAAAACGAATATGATAAGCTATGAGTACTATCGTCAGCGAAATAATGAATTGGATTAGACGTTGCAGACAGGAGATCATTAATAAAAATGACAAAAAGTATTTGAGATAGAACAGAGCCCTAGGGGAACACCAGCATTTATTTTATGGTTTTCAGGCTTGAACCCATCCAATAGTACTTGTATTGAACGATTCGAAAGGTAATTACTAATTCAACGAAGCAGAGATTCAGGAAAACCGAAAGCACGCATTTTCGATAAGAGAGCCTGATGCCAAACCCTATAAAATGCTTTTGAAAACTCAAGTGCAATAATCTTACTCTAAAACGATGTTTAGATTTGCTCCACTGTTCGGTGAAATGAACCATAAGATCACAAGTGGTAATTAAAGGCTTAGGACAATTCGCCTTTTTTGGGGATAGGCTGGACAAATGCTGTTTTCCATCCGATCGGAACGAGACCTGAGGAGTAGGAGAGATGAAAAATGTTCAAAATGAAATTATGTCAATAATTGAAATACTTTTTAAATAGAGTTCGACAAGATACCCCTTTTTCCAAGCTGGCAGCAATAATTTTCTGGCCTACAAATGCTTTGATGCGAACGCCCTCATGCTCTCATTTTCACATTACATATTATAACACTTCAATGTCTTACCTAAATAAACACTGCTCAACGAAGGATGAAAGGCTTTCCGATTCAATTTTTCAAACTTATCGAATTCATAACCCAATTTGAGTGATTGATTTTTAATAATTCTGCTTTATTCTCTTTTTTATATTTACCAACTAATTAATTTTGTCTAAATGAATTCAAATAATAATTATACTTGATAAAATGAAAGAACACATCTACATTCTTATGACTATAGACCAAGAGCCACCAGGATATTTAAAAAACAACTTATATTTATTATTAAAATGTTGCTTATGTACCACCGTACAAATTCGTCAATCGTTTTTTTGTTTAAATCACTTTTAATTTATAAAAATTGAGCATGACAGCTCTTTTTGGAAAAATTTAGGAAAACCAAACAAGGGGAACATCAGAAAATTTCAAATTCACTAATTGAACTTTTTCAAAGACATTTAAGATCCTTAAATCCAGGAATGTCTTCCACAGTAATAAAATCTTATTTAGCCAAAAATAGATCTGTTTTAACACAAAGATTTTGAGTAGCAGTGATTCTTCAACATTATTCAATATTTTTGAGACATCCCTCAATTCTCACCTAAAAATGTGTGTTAGGGTTGTAATCACTTAACTGTTTTAACTGAATTCAATTCAATTTTAAATCTTTTGTTAAATTTGGGACACCCTTTTATTTGTGATTTCCTGCTTCATTTTGGTGAAGGATATCACCTTAAGTATTGCAAGTATGCTAAACATACATAATATAAAATTCCAACTTTAATATGCTTTTCAATAGGTATTTAAAATATAAGAATTGCCTTTAAGGGTTAAATGTTTCTCAAAGTGCAACATAAAGATAAGTCCGGGTGGGTCAACCTATCTATAAGCTATTATAACACTCCACATTCACCAACTATTTAGATTTAAAAAAAAAATATTATAGTCGGTCAAATAAAAATTGTTATTTCTTTTTTATATTTGCCTCTCTCTTTTGTTTGTATCAAAAAGAAAGGGCCTACATTTCTGGGAAAATATTTTCGAAGTCTAGGAAATGTGCCACTGGCAATCCGGGTAAACGTACGACAATGAATTCAATGAACAAAGTAATCCTTATAAGGTCTTTACAACCATCCTTGGTCCCGATTCCCATAAGGATGCTTCTCTCGTGCTCATCGAAAAAGATAAAGTTAAAGAGCATCAGCAACAACCATCAGCATGCATCCGTCATCCAACTAAGAACCGAAACCACCCATCATCACAATCCCCAAGTCCTCACAACTTTTTCGCCTTCAATTAGTCAAACAAAAATTCCTTACCTACACCAAGCGGAGACTTTTGCAAATGGGAATGGAAAATATAAAATACATACATATATTTTATACAATGGTACTATATCTATAAACCTATGGAAATATACATAAATTATAACAAAAAAGGATAACGAAATTCTATAGCTATCCTTATGTGGTAGATTTTATAATGCTTATACTTAGGGAGGTTTTTTAAACCAAGCCGCACCACTGTAGATAGATGTCAAGCAAAAAGTTGTTGTTGTTGTTGTTGGGGGTCTGGATTTTGCTTCCTTCAAAGGAATCAAGTGAATCTGAAAAGTTAGTTTTTATTTCTGATTCCTCATCCTTTCATTCCCTTCAACGATTTTTAGCCTCAGAGGAATCGATGGAAAAAAAAAAATTGCAAAACTCCAGAAAAGGACGTCGAACTGGAAAACTTTATCCCAGTTTTCAAACAGGAAAATTCTCTACACTACTATAAATTTTGTGCGCGAAAATGGGCTACAGTGGGTGGTGATGATAGGGTGTGTGGTAGATGTTGATGGTTCTCCAGAGCCTTAGATGGAATATGGAAAGATGTTTGGTGGAATACATAATGAGCGTAGGATACACACATTCGATGATAAGGATATGTAGTACAGCAAAGCGTTTGTTATCACTTTGTATAGATTTTCCTCCTTCTTCTATCTCCTTTATGTGAGAAGGTTTTTCGTTGGGGTATAATTTGTGGATTCCAAATTAACGGTCTCTTTTGCATAGATAGTGTTGTCTCGCAACAGAGTTCTCCTTTTCGAAAATAGTTCCCCGTGTCGTCAGTCGTTGCGATATCAAAAATCATATCTTTGTCCTTTTCCAAACATTTCTGCGATGCATTTGCATTTATTTCTCCTCTCTTATTATCCTGCAAGATATAGCTCTGGATATGTGCTTTGTTTTGAATAGATAAGCGCATGAGCAGTTTAGCATAAGTTTTAGAAATAGCAAGGCTTTGAGGCAGGTATAGGGAAGCTAGCTATATTGCACGCTGTTGCGTAGAAAAGTATATTGTGCATTTTGAATGTTGAAGGATGCTAGTAGGACTATAGATAAGGATTAAAAGTGCGCTCCTTGTTGATTGAAATTACACTGAATTTATGTCAATATAGTAGATGCGAGAAGTTGTTGAAAGTTTCTATCTAGAGGGGGTGGGGGGTGGCTTGTGTGTTGGAGTTCAGCTAGAATCTATATCGCGAGTGAAAAATGTTTATCATTTCCTGGGATAAATATACGTTCATACCACCATACCTGCGGATGAGTAGGAAAGGCATAGATAGATACCTAAATATACAATACTCATACTTACATTACAAATTAACAACTGGGGTGACAAAAATAATGTTTATTTTAATTTTGTATCAACATTTTTAACTTAACATAGGAAGTTATTGTAATCGGTGTGATTTGTCGAAGCGAACATTTTGACATTTCTTGGCGTTTCAAGATCCCTAGAATCTAAATCAAATATTCTTAGAGAGAAGTCTGTTTGTGCGTGTGAACGTAGATACGTTCGTATTTCCGTTCGTCCGTACGTTTTGGATACCAATTTTCGTCGTCCACATCTCAAAAACAAGAAGACATATTGACTTTAAATACATTTTGTTTTACACATTATATCATCGAAAGATTCATTTTTGGTTGGATTTTTGGTTGAACCCAAATATCTTACTACAAATACATAAGTATAATTTTGAAGAAAAATTAAATTAACGGTTTTTTTATAAATAAGAAAAATTGAAGAAAAAGGTTGTCACCTCGAACAATAAATGATATTACCTTCAGAATAATTTTATGCAAGGAAGAATAATGTTGTTGACATTTTAAGAAAAATGGAATTAACGGTTGGTAAAAATTGATTCTCGACTCAAATATATGTGCATAAATTAAAGATATCGCCTTTAAACTAATTTTATCATATGAAAAGCATTGTTTTCAACATTTGGTAAAGTTTTTAGAAATATCCAAAGGATCTACAAAAAATACTACGCAAAATTAGTAAAAGGATATGCTCGATTTGAATATCTCGAGAATTTGAAGATATTAAGGCTTAATTTTGTTGTTAACGTAAGCTAATGATCAAAGAAGAATCTGAATCCCACGGATGGGATAATTGGACCATTTTTTCGAGAATGCCCGGGGGCAAAATGACAAATTTCAATAGTGACAACTACCGACGCATGATAACGGATATTTTTTTACCAAACGTGCAAGTCCATCCATCGTTTTCATCGCACACGTGATTCCAACAGGATGGTGTGACCGCACACACGGCTAGAGATTAGATGAATTTGGTTCGGAAAGCTTTCCCTCAAAATCTTATGAGTCGCTTTGGGGACATCCCGGGGCCACCGAGGTCCCCCGACTTAACCCCAATGGTTTTTTTATGGGGTTACCTCAAAGGGAAATCTAGTGATTTTCTAAAAGAAAACATTCGTCGTGAAATCAGCGCAATTGAATCAAGTTTACTGCAGCGTATGGAGCCTAACATGAGGATCCGTTTTGAACAGTGCGTCCAACTCAACGGAAAACATTTGGATGAATTGGAACTACAAGTTGTAAAAAGTGGTTTTCGACAAAAAATCTCGGCAACAAAAAAAGAAATTGCAATCAAAGTTATTTTCTTATAAAAGAAAGTTATTGACTTCAAAGTCTTTATCTCTCACACAAAATATAGTTATTAATATTTTGTTAAACAAATCGACAGTCGGGCACGGATGGGAAGTTATCAGTGTAAGTCATATCCCAGTCTCTCTTTAAATTTTGTCTTAGCTCCATTAACACAGATAAAAGATAACGAAGCGCGCGGTGCTAAAATATACAATTCTAAAACAACTATATCAGTATTTTGAAAATGTTTTTTTTTTTAATCCTTAATCTTCCATTTTTTGTTTCAAGGATAGAGTGACCAAGGTTGTGAATTTAAAAACGAATTTGAAAAGCTTAGGGTACTGTAGTCAGCGAACAAGTCAGCAGACAAGTAAATTAGTAGTTTAAGACATACATACATTAAAAAAAATGAGTAAAAATGTTGGAGACAAAACAGAACACTGAGGCACACCAGCATTTATTTTTTTCGCTGTCGGACAATACTTCTTGTAGTGAAGATAGGTTTCAACAAAAACCGAATTACATCTCCAAAACGATATATAGATTTGTTCTACTGTTCGGTGAGAGAAACCATGAGACCTATTAATGCGGAAGCAGTACCATCGATCACACAAAAAATCTTAGTCTTCGGTTTACGAGAAATTTCTTGAGCTAATAAATAATATGCGTTATCTTGACCTTGGAAAGAATGAATGTATCAACATAAGTCCAAAATATGTGCTAAATTTAGTTTTTTTTATTTAATATATAACTGATGTTAAAAAATTTCGTCATATTCAGAATCAAATATTAAAATTATCTTAAATAGCAACAAAGGGTTTTTGTCCATTCGTTTTTTAAATAAAAAATAAAATAAAAAGATCCAAAAGCTGAAGTCTTCTAAAAAGAATAGGCTAAATCAATATATTACGAGTGTATTGATTACCGTCTTCTATATTCAAATTAAAGTCTCAAAACGTATTCACATATGTATGGGTGCGTTTATTGCAAATGATTTGTAAACATTATTTTTAAAGGTGAGTTCACACCAAAGAAACAATTCATCAAACTTTAGTTAAAAAACGTTTCCCATTTGAAATTTCACTTTGTTCCCAATTTATTTATCCAGTTTTGTACTCTTCTATTCTTTTTCTCGCCTGTGTTGAACTTTAAGCGCATACATTTTTCTACTTCATCTTAATCACAGTTTATATTTTTGCAAATTTCACATATAGCATCAGCATTTTTGGTTTCATTTTAAAATTCGTTAATGCTGTCATGAGCAGAAGCATTTAGGGCGACCACATGCCGCATTATTGGCGTTGGTATCGAGAAGTGGAGAGATTCAAGGGAACGAGAGAATAATATTATTTTCAATCAAATTACCAACCAAAATGACAACCAAATTTCCTTCAGTCTATTTGATTCCCCTTTGTATATGTTTTCATAAAAAAAGGTATCACATTCGTAAGTCTCCCGGCTGAAAATGAATTTCTCCACTTGACGTTTCACAAAAAATATCTAGATGCCGCTCTATACCAAGGTTTTTATATAAAAGGTAGTTGATTTTTAACCTCCTGAAGTGACATCTATATCCTCATTGCGAATTTAACCAAAAGGAAATTTTCAAAGGATTTTCAACATAATGAATAGCGCCAAAATATTCTGCACGGAGATTTAATGAAACTGTTAAAATCCTTCCAATAACTATTTCCATACAAGTTCCAAATTCATTTGCGAGATTTTTTTGTTAATAACCGGTTATAAATTCATCAAAGGATTTTTGTTTACAAAAAAATGTCCTTTCGGATAAAATAAAAGGAATGGTTATTGCACAGGACAACTTTGTAAAGGAAAACCTGTGTATACCTTTATATGCAAGGACATATTTTATATTTTTTAATGATAATGATAAAGCAGTCCATTCTTAGTTTAAAATACAATAAAAACCGTTTTTTTTTTTAAAGAAGGATAAATGGGAAATTTTGTAGTGTCAAAGATGAAAACTTAATTGGGTATTTGTATATGAAAACCATATACAAAGAGTGGGGATTCCCTTTAAAAAGGTTACATTATATTTGCATGTAAGGGCAACACATTTTTTAATCAATAGTTAAATAATCTCCCCTATGCCAAAAACATGACTTGCTGAACATTTTTCTTTTTCAAAACATCGATTACATATGTAAATCAAAAAAAGAATTGAAAAAAGAAAAGCCTCAGTATTTTTAAGATTTTTCTTCTGGTATCCCTAAAATGATAGAACAATGTTCATAACCCTCCCAAATTTAGCTTTTGCTGTTTTGATAACAGTAATACGGTTTTCGAAGTTTACAGAGAAAAATTTGTTTTGTATATAAGGGATAGAGCGACAAAATTTTGAACTTTAGAATTTCAGTTAAAAAAAAAATCAAATTTGTGTCACAAAAATAAAGACATGTTACATTTATACAGAATTAAACAACTTTTTTTCAATAAACATCATTGTTTAAACTCACTGAGCACAGTATTCGATAGTATCTATAATATCAGTAGATTTTCGGAAAAGTTAATCTCTTTGTTTTTACTGAAAATGATGTAAAAACTTCGTTGACAACACCGAGTAATAGTGTCCCATACCAAAAAAATATCCGATTAATCAATTACTTTCAAACTTAAAATTGATATTTTACAATGGCTAGAACGTCTTAATTACGGAAAATGGTCGGTTAAACCTAATTCTAACTAATTAACTGGTTTTTGGGTATGGTTTGTAAAAAATAGTACATTCTTTAAAAACCAAACAACAGTTTAAACAAGACCATTATTACCCAGTATTATGTTATTATCACGGCTATCTTTAACCTTCAAATGTTTTCTTTAAGGTTTTTTTTTGAAACCCCTTGCTTACTTTGTTTGCCCAGAACAATCAAATTATAGATAAATACTAATTATTTGAATTTAGTAAGACTGAAAACACCATAATCAAAATTCTAATGATGCTGGAATTTAAGGTTTGTTTGTGATAATATAGTGCAATAAAAATAGACTTCTGCTACTTGGATTGACAACACAGATAAAAAAAGACACAATTATGAAAAATAAATCAAAACTCAAATTCTATAAAGATGAGATTATTTACATAAGAAATGATTATACCAAAGAAGACATGAACAGAACCATTCAAGAAAAAACAACACTGACGAGAGTAATCGAAACCGAGGAACCAGGTCCTTCTGTAAGCAAGAGTAAAACTCCAAACGAAAAAACTCCACAACAACTAAAAAAACGAAGCAGACCAAATGAAAAAGAATTTAACATAAATGACGGCCCTGAGGGCACAACTCTAACAAAAAAAAACCTAAAAACTACATAGAAACAGAAAGAAATGACAAAAGAAGTAGCGATAACACTATACACAAATTTTTTCAAAATATGCAAAGAGATGCAACCGTATCGAAAAAAGATCATGACAAACAATAGCAACAAGAAAAACAAAGTCTGAACTTAACAAACAAGTCGAAATCTAGTAAATTAAATGACTCCACCTCAAGATGACTAGCCACCGTGAGGAATAGCGGCCAAAACCCTCCCAACTGCCAAATAAAAACAAGTACAAATAATACCAAAAATACTCTGAACTTATGCACATTTAATGTAAGAACCCTATCTACGGAAGCAAGACAAAACGAACGCAGATTAGCAATATCCAATTTAAATTGGGACATACTAGGACTATCTGAAATCAGAATACTGGGTAAGAATAAAACAGAAAACAAAGATGACATATTTTTCTATATTGGTTAGACTCAAGGACTACACGGCGTCGGATTTCTTATCAAAAAATGGCTGAAGGAAAAGCTTATTGACATTCGATTTTTTAGCGAGAGAATTTGTAGCCTAACTCTTAATCTAACAAACACAAAAACAACAATAATACAAGTTTATGCACCAACAGAGCGAGCCAACGACGAAGAAATTTTAGAATTTTATAATCTACTTGATAGAGCATACAACGAAACCAAGACAGAACTAATGTTCATTATTGGAGACTTCAATGCCAAATTGGGAAAACAACTTGATCAAGATGAGGAAGTAATCGGACCCTTTGGATTTGGAGAAAGAAACAAAAGAGGCGAAGGTGTCATAAAATGGCTTGAAGAAAATAATCTTAGATTCGGAAACTCATTTTTTAAGAAGAAAGACAATCGAAAAGGGACTTGGAAATCACCCGATGGAAAAACAAAAAATGAAATTGACCTTATTATGACGAATAAATTAAGAACTTGTAATAGTTTTTTTGTTATATTTATAAATTGTTATATTTAATGTAAATAGTTTCTTTCCTGTGTTCCGAGCGCCACCTATGGTTTCTTTCCTGTGTTCCAAGCGCCACCTCTTGGCCTTCTCACAAAAGATGATAATCTGGCAATGTCTGGCAATGCCGGACAAGAAACAGAGGAAAACACGTGGAAGGCAGGAAATAAAGCCATCTTGTGATTTTTGGGATTGAACATAAGAAGTTTGGATACGAAAAGGAAAGGACTGATTCTGGGACTAAGAATAAAAGCTTATAAATTTATAAAGAAAAATTGAAAAAATAAAGTTTAATTAAAGAATTTTAGTTGTATTTCATCTCAGATGTGGGGTCTTTACCACAAACAGCAATAAACAAATAAGTTTTTTTATTTTTCTACAAAATGCCAAGAGTCACACGACAAGATATGATAAATGCGCTCAATGGAGCCAATATCGACTTTCCTGTAGGCGCCACCATAACGCAACTCCGAACACTCTACGAAGAGTGTATTTCATCCGTCGAAGTTAAAGATACTAACTCCGAAGTTGACATACATGATTTTGAAATACCCGATGTGGAAGCACCTACTGATGTTGAAGCACCCGCAGGCACCAATTCGTGTGCTTTGCCTGCTGGTGATGTTGGTGATGTTATTAATACACCTGCTGTTGCTGGGACTCCTGCTGTTATTGTCCCACCTGCTGTCGTTGCCGCTGAAATACCCGCTGCCACCAAATTATTTGGTTTTCCTGCTGTTGTTTCTAAACCACCCGCTGTTACTGCTTCTGGGGTTCCTGATCGTGATGCCATTGTTCAACCTGCTGTCATTGCTGCCAAAACACCCTCTGCTTTTCCTGCTGCTGTTGTCGTTGATTTTCCATCTACTCCCGTAACTGCACGTCAAGAATCTCCTGCTTGTTCCCAATTTGGTCTCTCGGAAGCGCAAATGGCTTCCACTGAAGCCTCTCAACTGGAAGAACAACTGAGGACGTTGCGTATGCGGCATGAGATACTCGAATTGCAAAAGCAAATTCGGGCGATAGAGACGAACGAAGAGCCAATTCGCTATCGACGGGTCAGTTACGAGGAATTAGATGCCGCTGTCCTGAAATTTAGTGGAGACGACCATTATGATGTAATGAAATGGTTCGAGCAATTTGATGATTATACCAACACATGTGGATATACCTCAAAGGAAAAGTGTCAAGCTGTTCGTCGATGTGTGGAAGGGACAGCAAAACAATACGTTCTTAACTTAGGTTTAGTTGTGTACGACGATATGAAAACAGGTCTCATCAAGATGTTCAAAAGAACTGTGAAACGACAGGAGATATATCGCCAATTAAGGAGCCGCACATTAAAAAATAATGAATCCTGTTTAAGTTATGTGGTGGCCATGCAATCAATTGCAGCAAAATCCGACATTGAAGAACAGGAGTTGGTAGACATAATCATCGACGGAATCCCCGATAGTAGTAATGGTGTTACAATGTTGTATGGTGCAGGTTCCATAGATGATCTTGTGCGTCGCATGGATCGTTACGAACAACGCCGTTCAAGGTCAATCAAAAACAATAATGCTGCCATACCCAAATTAAAAGCCGCTGCCAATATTATAACGAATAGAGGAGAAATCAGATGTTTTAATTGTTCACAATTTGGGCATTACCAAAGCGCCTGTCAAAAACCAATTCGTCCACCAGGATCTTGCTTCACTTGTCACAAGATGGGACACCTCCACAAAGACTGCCCGATGCTTAAACAGAAGAAGTTACATACTATCGCTGCCTTATCATTTGACCCAACAGACGATGAAGATAATAATGATAATGTTCTATTTATGGAAAAGGTAAGGGTGGCTTTCATTTATTTTTGTGATCAAAACAGATGCACTAGATTTATGAGTTTCTTGTCCCTTTTTGACTCTGGTAGTCCAATTAGTATCATACAACGTTCGAGTGTTCCAAACTCTATAAAATTATCAAATGTATCTGTACCAACTAGATTCTGTGGTTTGGGAAACCATAGAATATATACTTATGGTATGATTTCATGTAAAGTTCAGTTCCGTAACGAAATTAAATTTGTATCCTTTCTATTTACACCAAATGGAACAATGATGACACCGATAATTCTCGGACGTGACTTTATGAATACTTTTAATATCTGTTTAATGAAAAATAAACCTGTTAAAGTAAAATCGGGATTTAATAAACATATGAATTTACATGTTAGTGCATCTGATTTGAATAATGTAGAAAAAAGGGTTAGTGATCCCGGTGGACAGATAATCTTTCAAAATATGGTGAGAAAAACATGTGGAGCTGAAATAGCTGACGGTCATGCTCTGGTAACCCAAAAAGAGTATGAATTGCCTGTTGATTGTGTTGAGAGAAGTTTTATGGAAATGTGTTCTATTGATGTAGGTGGACCATTTGATGAAGTTAATATTTGCCCTCGATTAGAGAAAACTAAATATGAGATTATTGGTTCAGTTATTACCGAGTTTTATTTGAATCCAGTAGGCCTTTTACGGGGAACAACTGATTACGAAATGAGAATCCGATTAACTGATGATATTCCTTTCCATTGTGTACCACGTCGTTTATCATTTCAAGATCGAGCAGAGGTTCGAAGAATAACCGATGATCTCTTATCAAGAAAAATTATTAGGCCAAGTCAGTCCCCCTATGCTTCAGCAATTGTCTTAGTTAAAAAGAAGAACGGTGATGTACGGATGTGCATTGATTACAGGGCACTAAATAAAAAAACTATTCGCGATAATTTTCCATTACCTTTAATTGAGGACTGTATTGACAAACGTTGGTATACTTTACTTGATTTGAAAGATGGATTCAATCAGCTTAAGATGCATGAAGGTTCAATAATGTTCACCTCTTTTGTAACACCGCATGGACAATTTGAGTACTTGAAGATGCCATTCGGGTTAAAAAACGCTCCAGCAAATTTTCAGAGATTTGTTTACAACATTTTTCGTGATTTAATTGACTCGGGCAAAATAATTGTTTATACAGATGACATTTTGATTGCTTCGATTGATTTTGAATCTCATGTAGAGACAGTAAAAGAAGTTTTGCGTAAAATATATGAAATGGGGTTAGAAATAAAATTAGCTAAATGTAAATTTGCTTACGATGAAATTGAATACCTGGGCTATGTAGTAATTTCTTCTGGTATTCGGCCCACTGATGCTCATATTAGTGCTATTAAAAATTACCCAATGCCAAAGACCAAACAGGAATTACATTCATGCATTGGTTTATTTTCTTACTTCCGAAAACTTGTACCATCATTTTCAAGAATTACTAAGCCATTGTTAGATCTCTTACGCAAAAATAGTGTTTTTGACTTTTCTGAGGATTGCATTAGTGCTTTCCTTGAATTACGTGATAGACTTATCGCTGCACCAGTGTTAGCTGTTTACAATCCCACACGTGATACGGAACTTCATTGCGATGCCAGTTCTCGTGGTTTCGGTTCAGTGTTGATGCAACGCCATGGCGATGAAAGGTTTCACCCAATTGCATATTTCTCGAAATCCACCACTACTGCTGAATCAAAGTATCATAGCTTTGAGTTGGAAACTCTTGCAATTATTTACTCACTAAGACGCTTCCGTGTGTATTTGGAAGGAGTCCCATTTAAAATAATTACTGATTGCAATTCACTCACAATGACCCTGAATAAGAGACATGTTAATCCACGAATTGCTCGATGGGCACTTGAATTGGAAAACTTTAATTATACAATTCAACATCGTAGTGGAGTTTCTATGTGACATGCTGACGCTCTTAGCCGATGTTTTCCAAACGATGATCCTAATAATGAAGTTCAGGCGCAAAATGATGAAACACTAAATGATGTGTGTCATTTGCTTGCAGCTATCGATAGTGATGATTTGGATTTCCAGATTCAGGTAGCACAGAGTCGTGATAGGTGGATAGAAGAAATGAAAATAAAACTTGAAACAGACATGGTCGACAAGTTTGAGTTGCATGATGGCTTAGTTCTTCGCAGGGACGGCTCAGACCATCTACTCTTGTGTGTGCCAAGTGAAATAGAAGACAATGTAATTCGTATGGTTCATGAAAAAATAGGTCACTTAAGTACTGACAAGTGTTACAATAAGATACGTCAAAATTATTGGTTTGCGAATATGAGGCATAAAATTGACTTGTTTATACAAAATTGTATTAAATGTATTATGTATACGCCACCAGCTCGTTCAAACGAACATAACTTATATAATATACCAAAGAAACCAATCCCTTTTGATATAATTCACATTGATCATTTTGGTCCTCTGCCGTCAATTGCATCTAATCGAAAGCATGTCTTAGTAGTTATTGATGCATTCACCAAATTTGTTCGACTTTACCCAGTCAAATCAACTAGCACAAAAGAAGTTTGTTGTGCATTAGACAAATACTTTAACTACTACAGTCGTCCAAGGCGAATAATTTCAGATCGTGGCACTTGTTTTACATCTCGTTAGTTTCAAGTTTTTCTTACTAAACGCAATGTGGATCATATAAAAGTAGCCGTCGCTTCGCCACAAGCAAATGGCCAGGTTGAACGTGTCAACCGCATACTAAAATCAATGCTTAGTAAGTTGTCTGAACCAATCCTTCATTCGGATTGGTCATTAAAGTTGTCCCAAGTTGAATATGCCATTAACAATACCACTCATAGTACCACGAAGCAATCACCTAGTAAAATGTTATTCGGTGTAAATCAAAGAGGTATAATCATTGACGAGTTGACCGAATATTTGGAAGACAAGTTTTGCAATCAGGAAGATCGTGATCTAGAAAAATTTAGAAAAGAGGCTTCAAACGCTATTGAAAAATCGCAAGATTATAGTTAAAAGTATTTCTTAAGTCACAGTCGACCGGCAAAGCAGTACTCAGTTGGTGATTTTGTCGTTATTAAGCATGTTGATACTTCACCCGGTACAAATAAGAAATTCATACAAAAATATCGTGGCCCTTATGTCATCCACAAAGAGTTGCCAAATGATGGGTATGTCGTCAGAGACATCGAAAATTGTCAGCTGAGTCAGTTACCATATGATGGAGTAGTTGAAGCTATTCGAATTCGACGTTGGCTAACACCGAAAGAATTGTCGGATCCTGGGGTCACTAACCACATGCCACCCGAAGTAAATGAAAGCTCAGAGGAGCTTTTAAAATAGGTGAATTGTTTGATTGAGGTCAATCATGAATGTCAGATTGGCCGAGCTGTAATAGTTTCTTTTGCTGTTATATTTATATTGTTATATTTAATGTAAATGGTTTCTTTCCTGTGTTCCAAGCGCCACCTCTCGGCCTTCTCACAAAAGATGATAATCTGGCAATGTCTGGCAATGCCGGACAAGAAACAGAGGAAAAACACGTGGAAGGCAGGAAATGAAGCCATCTTGTAATTTTTGGGAATCAATTACGATACGAACGAAGAAGAAAAAGACTGATTCTGTGACTAAAGATATAAATTAATAAAGAAAAATTGAAAAAATAAAGTTGTATTACAATTGAATTGTATATTTTATCTATATCATTCGTGTTTTTAAGAATCATTTTGAAACAATAAATTGAATAATTTCTTTAGCATAAGCATTATTTTGAAGCAACAAATCGTAGCGTAAGCAATTTTAAAGTGTATAAATATAGGTAAATAAAAATAAATTGGCACTCTTTAGTCAACCACAAAACCTGAATGTGTTTTTTTTATATCGAGTGGCAGTACACACGTTAACTTTAATGTTGGATCTTTTTATTTTTTTGTGAATGTTAGATTGTTAGGTCCGGTAAGGAGAATAGAAAAAGTTGCTTTTGTATTGATATATGAGAATTGTGTGGGCAAGTGAATGTGCAGATGACTTGGTTTCTGTATTTTCTATTTTTTCTTTGGCATTTGATTTGGTTGCATTTCGCGCCTCTTTCAGGAATTCAAGGATTTTTTCAGATCCGAATTTCAGTTGGAAAGTGAATTCATTAAGATCAAGAGTTAGCTAAATATTATATCTGTACTTTTCTTTTCTTTTTTTTCCTTGTGTTACATATTAAAACAATAATATGAACCAGTTTAAAGTTGAAAGGTGCTACGGATGGAGCACCTTGGTCTGTATCTACGTTTGCATTTGAACTGTAACGCAGTCTATTTACTTCGGTTTGAATATTTTCCCCTCCACTTGTTTCCGTTACTTTTTTCTTACTTATGTATTTTATATTCTTAGTTTTAAGCGAATCTTGTTTTGCGGCTTCTCTTCTTCTGCAGCCACCGAACAGACAACATCGAATAAAAGTAAATTAAGTAAGTGGAAAGGTTTTTTCATTTATGTTTTAACAAACATAAAACCTTGCTTACATAAATATGGGGCAAGCACCGAGTATTACGGTGGAGTTTTAAAGGTGAGGTATAAATGGGGGTTTACTACCCCCCGCCACCCCTTCCTTGCAATTATGCAATTTGGGGTAGGTGCGAGGTTGGGTGTATGCCACACCGAGGTGTGTGCAACCCCCTGCTTGGACTTACTATAGCATTTGGGGTGGGTGCAAGGTGGGGTGGGTTCAAGGTGGGGTGGGTGCAAGGTGGGTGCATGCAAAGTCTCTTTTGCATTTAAATAAGCTGGATTTAAGAAAAATGAATTTAGCCTAGGTATATATTAATCCATATTCGATTTTTGGTAATTTTCAATTTTCTCAAGAACTACATAGAAGACATAAAATCATCTAGTTTTCAGTTTTTGATCAAAAACAAATAAAATCAATGAATATTCTAAAAAAAATAAACAAAAGAGGCTGGGATGCGACCCACACTGATAACTTCCCATCCCGTCTGTCGATTTGTCTTGCTTAAAAGTTTGTCTATATGTATCAATTTTTACCAAATTTGCGTACTATTTTTTGTAGATTTTATTTTTTTATGAAAAAAACTGACTGTTGGATTTTTATACAAAAATTACTGAATATCGAAAACAATATCTTCTGTGAAATAAAATAAGTTTGAAGCCAATATTTGTAATTTTTGAAAAGCTATTTGAGTCGAAAGTAAATTTTTACCAAGTTTTAGTATTGTTTTTTTTTTAGGTTTTTATTTTTTGTAAAAAAACTGTCAATCCGATTTTCCTCAAAATTTTTCTTAATGTTGAAAACAATATTTCTTATAAGTTAAAATTAGTTAGAAGCCATTATCTCAAATTTTTGAAAAGATATTTGAGTCGAAAATCAATTTTTACCAACTTTTGTTAATTTTTTTTTCGGTTTTTAAATTTTTGTAAAAAAACTGTCAATTCGATTTTTACTGAATGTTGACAACAATATTTTTTGCAAGATAAAAGTAGTTTAAAGCCAATATCTCAAAGTTTTGAAAAGATATTTGAGTCGAAATTCAATTTTTACCAACTTTGAGTAATGTTTTTTTTAGGTTTTTATTTTTTTATAAAAAAACTGTCAATTAGATTTTTCTCAAAATTTTATCAGATGTCAAAAACATAATTTTTCGTTGCACAAAATTGATTTGGAGATGAAATCATATTTTAGTCGTAAAATTTTCGAGGTGACAAATTTTTTTTTCAGTTTTTTTTTATTTATAAAAAAACCGTTAATTGGATTTTTTTCCAAAAATATAATAATTGTTTTGTATCACGTTACAATATATAATATAAAATTTAATTCAAGTCACTAGCGTCATTGGTTCATGAGATATTTAGGTTTAACCAACATTTTCACCTTTTTTTAAACTGCTATGGTAAAAAAAAACTACCCACGCAATTTTCTTGAGAGCCCTTTCTGCCTTATTATCTGTATAAAAAAATTTATTTGAAGTCGATATCTCTTCTGGTTCTTGAGCTATGGACGACGAAAAAAACGTCGCGATCGTACGAACATACGGGCGTACGGACGTACGGACGGACGTACGAACGTACGTACACACGCACGCACAGACATCTTCCCGAAAATCTTTTATTTCGACTCTAGGGACCTTAAAACGTCGAGAAATGTCAAAATTTTCAATTCGACAAATCGGACCCATTACAATAACTTCCTATGGGAAGTTAATAAATCAATAGGAAACACGTTTTTTTTATACAGTTATGTCAAGGAAACATACAAATCAGGGGCAATACAAATCTACAGGAAGACCCTTATTTGAACAGAAAACAATATCTACTTCTACATATTTTATTTTTTGCTGAACAAAATGTACTTGTCCATTTTTGAGGAAATTATCTTTTTAAATAAAAAAAAAATAAGATCAGTTCTTTTTAAACTAGAAAAAAAATATTATTTTAATTGTTGACACATTATGTACAATAAGGTACATACATGTACATAGGTACCTCATCATCCAATTGACATCAGTCAACAACACTTCATTAAGTTTAAAAAGATATAAAACAGAAAAATGTATTCTAGAGATTTTAGAAAATTGAAGAAAAAGATGAATTTATAAAAAAAATCCACATGAATGCACGCAGCTAGCATTTACATATCCGATTATAAGAACTCGAGCTATAAAGACAACCTTGTCCTTGCTTTGTTTCTATTTCCAAAGACAACTGTAAATATTTTTTTTTCTCGTCGCTCGTCGAAAAGCGATCAACTCTCCTGCACCTGTTTTCAACGCATCACCACCAACCACAAAAAATCAAAATAAAACGAGTTTTGTTTTCATTTGTGAAGAATGATCATGGTGAATTATTTGTGTCTGTGCATTAGGATTATGAGAGGAAAAGAACATACAAAATGATTTCAGTTTTTTCTTTGCCTTTAGTTACATTATCAGAACACCCTCACATAACTTTGTAAAATTATTAAACACCCTACAATAATGAAGAAAGATACAAAGTATCTTTATATAAACAAAATGTAATGCTCACACATTGATTCATAATTTCATCTCATAGCGGATGATGATATCCGATATTATAAATATCATATCAGCACTTTTTGCCTTCAGTAACTTGCAGGGGCGTCTTTAGACTTTTGGGGGCCCTGGCCCAATACGATTTGGGGGCCAAAAAAAAGTAGGCATAATATGTTTTTTTTTATTCTTAAGGTTGAAAAAATTATTTTATTTGTGTTTTTTGTACATAATTTTACTTTTTAAAAATAACTAAAAAAAAAACTTAAACCAGATATTTTTTTTTATACTTTTATAATTTTTTTCATTCACCTTCAATAGTTGAAATTTGTACCCAATTTCATCCTCTGTAATTAGACTGTACAATTTTGATATTGTAATAAGATCTTCATTTACATCTTTATTGAATTCTTTTAAATACTGTACGAGGTGTAAGCATTCTACCTCAAGTTCTTCTGCATTAACATCTCTATGGTTTTTTGAAAACTGTTCGCAAGAATTTTGCAACTCCACTGAAGTCAAATATTGCAATCGACAAAAAAAGCCAAACAATGCATTAATTTCTTGATAGCAATTGGATCGTATATTTAATTGCAAAGTAATAGTGTCAATAATTGGAATTGATATTTTAGACTTTTCTTTCCCAATTAGCTGGACGGATTGTGCAGGACCATCAAAATATGTGGCACGAGTTATAAACACCCAACTGTACCTCAAGCAGGAAATAAGAGGAAATAATAATAATAATAAAATAATAAAGATAATAATAACAAAACAAGATAACAATAAAAATAGAACATAACAGATATTTTATGACCAACCAAATAACAAAATAAGATAAAGATACAAAAAGTAATTAACCAACACAAACATAAAAGATACAAAAAGTAATTAACTAACACAAACATAAAGGAACCAAAACGATATAAATAGATGCAACACTGAAGGAGTTTCCAGTAGTTACAGAGTAGTACGTAAGAACTATGCATGTAAAACTATTTAAATATTCCATCTTGTTGAATTATTAAATAAAGTTAATATTTAAAAATATATTTTTTTGAATTAAGCTTTTTATTTCCGACGCGACGGATAAATATGATTGGGGGCTCAACCGGGATAGCTCATTATTAACGTAAAAAGTGAAAGTGAATAAAATAGTAAAATTTACATAAGTACTTGTAAATACAAATAAAAAAAAACTTTCAAAGTGAAATTGAAGCTATCAGCCAAATTTGTTTATAAATAGGAGAAAAACAAAGTATCCTGAAAGTGTAATCAATTGTGAACTAAAAGGAAGAAACCAGCAAAGTGATTCCCGTTCGCTCTATAAAGCCAGTATCCAGCAACAGATTGGAGAACAGCATTCTAAGAAGCAGAGAAAATTATTGGTAAATTATCGTAAGAAATTATTTTTAAGAAGTGAAACAAAAATTGTTAAAATGTCAACAACTATAGATATAAAACAAATAATCGAATTAGCTATTGAACAGGCTACTACTCAAATGCAGAATCAAATAGATGAATTAACAAACAAATTAGAAAGTTTAACAGTTCCAAATAATGTAATAGACCATAAAAAACAAACGATAGATCCACAAATACTAGACAATGAAAGTCTTGACATTATTAAAAGTTTACCAACTTTCGAAGGTAGCAATGAGGGATATGTGAGTTGGCGAGAAGCTTGTCAAAATAGTATGAGTCTCTACACTCCTGGTAGTAGACGATATTTTGCTGCTTTAAGCATAATGAGAAACAAAATAGTTGGTCATGCGAATTCAGTTCTTACCAGTCATGGTACGGTACTTAACCTTGAGGCAATTTTAAGTAGATTAGACTTCGCCTACGCGGATAAAAGACCAATACACGTTTTAAATCATGAATTAAGTATGATAACACAGGGCAGAAAAACGTTAATAGAATTTTATAATGAAGTTACGGAAAAATTGACATTAATAATAAATAAAGTTATAATGACATATGGTACTTATAGTGAAACCACTGAGAAATTCAATGAATCATATAGAAAAAATGCATTAATAGCATTTATAAATGGTCTTCATCAGCCAATGTCTGATACGGTATTTAGTATGAAACCTGAAGATTTGCCCAATGCACTAGCCCAGGCTCAAGAGTTAGAAAGCAACAAAACAAGAAGTAAATTTCTGAATGAATACAATCAAAGAGATAATATAAGAAACGAAACATACGATAATACATTAAGATACCAACAAAAACCCCAAAATAGTTATCAACAAACAAATAGGGCTAGCCACCAAAGTCCAGAACCAATGGAATTAGGATCTTCAGCTTATAGAAAAGTAACTCCACAGGAAATGCAAAGGTTTAGACAGGTACATAATAATAAGAATAATCCATTTAGGAATACTTATAATCAATTTAATCAAAATAGGAATTTTAATAGAAATTTCAGTCAGAATAATAATCAAAATGATAATATTAAAAGAGAAAGAGGACAAAGTGTTCAATTGAGCTCCCAACCACCAAACAAAGTAAGAATAAACAACATATACAGAAGAATAAATAACAAATGGTTAAAAATATTAATAGATACTGGAGCAACATCTTGTTACACGTCTCCAAAAATATTTAGTGATAAGAAAACGTTGGACATTAATAAAAGAGTAAAAACCGTGAATGGGTTTACAATTATTAAATATTATTATGAAATATATATTTTTGATAGAATGGTTCGATTCTTATTCTGAATAAACAAGTTCGTTCCGTTATCGGAAAAATACATTCCAAAATAAATATTACATTGCCATTCCGTACAGATGTGGTGGCAGAAATAAAAACTAATATAGAATCACCAATATGGACAAAACAGTATCCATACCCATTAAGTGCTTCAGAATTTATAAACAAGGAAATAAGTAAACTGCTAAAAGATAATATAATTAGGCCAAGTAAAAGTCCATATTCAAGTCCAGTGTGGGTAGTACCAAAAAAAGGGTTCAACGAAGATGGAACACCTAAGAGCAGGTTAGTCATCGACTTTAAGAAACTCAATGAACACACAATAAGTGACAAATATCCAATCCCAGACACAAATGTTATTTTAAGCAATTTGGGAAAATCTAAACACTTTTCAACGATAGATTTAGAAAGTGGATTTCATCAGATATTAATGAAAGAATCTGATATTCAAAAGACTTCATTTTCCGTTAATAATGGTAAATACGAATATATACGCTTGCCTTTTGGTCTAAAGAACGCACCTTCTATATTCCAAAGAGCTATGGATGATATTCTTAAGCCATACATCGGAAAATTCTGTCATGTATACATTGACGACATTATAGTTTTTTCAAAAAATATCGAAGAACATACTCAACACCTGAATGAAATAATAAAAATATTGAAAGAAGCAAATATGAAAATATCATTAGAAAAATCTAAATTCTATCAAACAGAGGTGGAATATTTGGGATATGTTATCAGTGAGAATATAATTACTACCGATCCCAAGAAAATTACCACAATTAAAGAATATCCAGAACCAGAAACTCTTAGACAATTAAGAAGCTTCTTAGGAATGACAGGATATTATCGTAAATTTATACAAAACTATGCTCAGATAACTAAACCCTTAACAATTCATTTAAATGGTGAAAATGGGAAGATATCAAAAAAACAGAGTAAAAAATGTAATATAAACATTGGAAATGAGGGTAGAAAAGCATTTAATAAACTAAAAGAATATTTAGTCGAAAATGTAAAGTTGACACAACCAGATTTTAAGAAAAAATTTATATTAACTACTGATGCCAGTAATGATGCAATCGGAGGGGTATTGTCACAAGACGACAAACCAATTATTTTCATTTCGAAAACGCTGAATAAAACAGAGAAAAGTTATGCAACAAACGAAAAAGAACTTTTCGCAATAGTATATGCTTAAAGAATTTAAGGAATTATTTGTACGGAGTTGCAGACCTAGAAATACATACTGATCATCAACCACTTACGTACTCAGTATCAAAAAGAAACCCAAATATTAAAATGAAGCGCTGGCATGCTATAATTGAAGAATATGCACCGAAAATTATATACAAACCAGGTAAAGATAACATTGTCGCGGATGCACTAAGCCGACAAAACCTTAATATAATAACAAATTCAAGTCAAACTATTCATTCCGCTGAAAGCAGTGATAACATACAAATAGAGACGACATCCTTGCCTGTTAATTGTTTTAAGCAACAGATAATATTAAATAAAGGCAATATAAGTTCAGAAAATATCGAGACATGTTTTAATAAATTAAAGAGGTATACAATAACATATACAAACACTGATCAGGTCATCACTCTATTTAAAAAATATATAGTTCCAGGTACAGTATGTATCTATGCTTCAGATGAAGATCTATACGAAGTTAAAAGTAAACTTCTCGAAACATTCAGTAATAAATTTTTACGATCTAAAATATATGCACAGGATATACCGAACAAAGAAGACCAGTTGAACATAATCACTGATACACACAAAAGAGCACACAGAGGAACTCTTGAAAACTATAATCAAATAAAGACAATATACTACTGGCCAAACATGAAGAAACAAATTTCTTCATATACAAATACCTGTGTTGTTTGCAACGAAAACAAATACGATCGGAAACCAATAAAATTTCCTATAGGTACTAAACCCATACCAGAAAAAGAAGGTGAACAGCTACATATAGATATTTTTTATGCAAGCAAGGAAATATACCTTACAGTCGTAGATAGTTATTCAAAGTTCTTAGTCGTACATCCTCTTGAATCTAAAATTGGTATCGAACTCGAATTATTAAAAATTTTAAATATATTTCCTTATGCGAAAAACGTTATATGCGATAACGAATCCGTTTTCAAATCCGTGTTCTTTAAAAATACTTTAGAAAGAAAGAAAATTGAAATATATTTTGTACCAGTTAGTCATTCTACGACAAACGGACAAGTAGAACGTACTCATAGTACATTAATCGAAATAACACGCTGTATTAAAGCAGAATACAACATAATAGATGATAAGCAGGCAGTGCTAGAAGCAGCACATAAATATAACGAAACGGTTCACTCTGTAACAGGCCTAAAACCCCAGGAAGTGTTATTCAACAAGGTAAATCACAATCTTAGGGAGATTTTGAAAGAAAAACAATTAAAAATGTTAAATACACATAATGAAAATCGTGAAAGTAGAGAGTTTAAGAAAAACGAAATAGTTTATGTGAAAAACCACGGCACTGAAAGAAATAAATTAAAAAAGAGGTTTAATCGTACCAAAGTATTAGATGATAAAAAAGATCAAATATTAACTAACAAAGGTAAAATACATAAAGATAATATTAAATCATAAATTTTTATTCCTTGCAGAAAATGGACTTCATAAAACATATTATTATTTTTATTACAATAAGAAATATTATTTTAATAAGATCAGAGGTAATAGATTATTCTAGGAGTGAATATTTACTTATAGAAAATGGTAATACAGCAGTTTATAAAGAATATGGAACGTTATTCCACATGACAAACATTACTTATATTAATGAAATCATAGCGGACTTAGAAAAAGAATCAAACGTAGAAAACTTGAAGTATGATTTTACCACCTTAAATTTAGACGAAAACGCAGAAATAATGTCAGAAATATCCTTAATGAGGACACTAATAGATGAAGTTAGAATTACCAGGTTCAAAAGAGCAATCAATAGGTACTATAGGAACAATACTTAGTTGGATATCAGGAGTACCTGACCATGATGATCATTTACTAGTAGAAAACAAATTAAATGAATTAATTTATAATAATAATAAACAAGCAACTACCAATTCACAGATCTTTCAAGCTATCCAAGAAATTACTAAAGTTTTAAATACTGAAAAAAATACATTAAAAACAAAAAGATTACAAGAAAGAAACAAATTAATAATACTAGAGTTACAAAACCTTATTCAAACTATTGCTTTAAGCAAAGCTAAAGTTTTAAACCCAATCATATTAAATAAAAAAGATATTCAAAAAATAACAAATAATGAACATGGAACTATTTCAATATCCGATCTTTTAGATGTTAGTGATTTCAAGATTGTTCAAACTAAAGATGTCATAATAATATTAATAAAATACCCAATCATTTATAAAAATTGTAAAATATTTGAAACAAGAGCAATCGAACAAAATAAAGAAAAAATAATAATTGATAAGAATATAGCAAAATGCAATAAATCATTCTACAATATTAAGGATTGTAAACAAGAAATAAATTTATATTTTTGCAAAATAAATTACGAAAAATCATGTCTTTCAGATTTATTAAATAAAATCCCTACCAAATGCAATAAAACAAATGAAATTCAAAAGGAATTTGAAATTATAAAAGATGGAGCAATTTTATTAAAAAATAACCACACTGTAAATAATGATAAAATTAATGGTATTTATTTAATAACATTTAACGAAACTGTAAATATAGATAATAAAAACTATACAAACCCTACTCAAAAAATACTTAGCTATATAAAAACACATGCCATAAATGACTATGTTGTTGAGTCATACATAATAGACCCAAATACTGAACTAAAATTTAAGTTTGAGAATATTGACACATTAAGTTACTTAAATATAACAAAATCCGAGTCAGTTATTGGAATAAGTACTATAAGTATAATCATTGTAATTATTATTATATTAACCTTATTTTGTAAGAAAAAAGAAATCAAAATCAACAACGATATACCGATGCAACATATAATCGTACCAACGGCTCCACAACAAGAGATGACATTAGAAAAAGGACTTGCCTTGCTTCAGAAACAAATTGATGAATCGGGACGATTCATTTTGAGCGATGGGGGGAGTTATAAATCACGCGAACTTCGTACTATTTTTCGTTGCAATAAGTCTTTATAATTAGCACCCGGATTCTGAACTTTGGCACACGCTTCAAATTTATCAAAATTCTCCCTTATATCATTTATGAAAGAACAAAGCAAATTGGCAGCAACGTCAATCGTTATTGTTTCTTTTTGAAGGCTCTTGCTGCTTTTATAACTTCTTTCTAATATTGTGCTCCAAATTTCTGTTAAAATGAGGAACTCCAGTTTTGACATTTTCTTAGACAGGCTTAGCGCTTCGCTTTTTGTCTGGAGCTTGCTCTGGATCTCTAGAGATAGATGTCAAGGCTTCAGTAATTTGCTTATAACCATGATGGAGCGCATTAACTGCATCAGCTCGTGCAGACCATCTTGTTTCGGAAAGGCTTTTAAGAACTCTATGTGAACCAAACATACATTCAATTTATTCCAGCGATGGGTAGAAGCAGAAAAAAAGTTGTATATTTTTTGAACCACTTGAAATAAACTTGTTGCCTCCTGCACAACAACCAGCCGCATGAAGACCTACTAACTTAAGGTAATGTGCCGCACAAGGTACAAAGGTAGCAAATTCGCATTTCTCATTTAATTTTGCTTGCAAACCAGAATATTTTCCCGACACATTAGACGCATTATAATAGCTTTGTCCTCTACAATCCTCTATAGAAATATCATGATTTTCCAGAAATGTCAAGATTGTGTCAGCCAAATATTCAGATTTATACTCTTGAATAGGTATAAATTTTAAGAACCTTTCGATTGGAACACAATTTTTAACATACCGAATTACAAAAGTCAACTGGTCGATATGTACTGTCAACAATTAAAAAAAAAAATAGGTGGCGCAACAGTCCATGAAGAACCAGGGCCTTGTGACTTACAACTCTCAACCATTCCTGTGTGCGAGTAATGTTGTCAGAGATGGAAGGGACCTACAGTTTATATGCCGAATCCGAACGGCTAATTTGAGAAAGCACTTTTCATGACAAGAATTACTCTTGGAGGATTTGTCAATTCCTCGCAAGAGGCAGTACCTGTGAAAAAAGTTAGGTGGCACAGGCAGGGATTGAACCCAAGACCCCTTGCATGACAGTCCAACGCACTAACCATCACGCTACGGGTACTACACTGTCAATACCAAAAACACTCCATTACCAAGACCGGAATCTCAGACTGACATTTCGGTTTGCCTACAAGCTAACTAAGCACTAAATGTGAGAAAGTGTGCGTGAAATGATGCAAAAAACCAAACACATTCTCACATTTAGTGTTTCGGCCCATCAAAATGCTTCATTATAGTAATCAGCCCCATCTAAATGCTTCATTTTGAATGTTTCATGGCCTCGTTCAAAAACTAAACAATCCTAACCAACAGAATCTGAAGTGCTGACATGGTCTTAAATTGGAAGATTTGTATAGCTTTTTAATTTCAATCCAAATAAATGTTGTAAATGTATATTAAATAAAATAAAATTGACCAAATACATATTATTTAATGATTTATTAGTTTATTATTATTTATTTTGTTTACTTAAATAATTTGCGAACGCAACATGCGCTGCAACCGGTTAAGTATAGTTATTGCAAATGGACAAAAGTGTAACTCAATACTTTGTAAAACAACAAAACAGACAATTTTTTCAGCTGTAGTTTGCTTAGAGCATTTTTTTGGCGACGTTAGAAGTTCAGGTGGAAACAATAGGCGGATGCCTCCGTATTTTTTTGTACAGACAATGCTACGAGAAGCATACTTGTGAAGTTCCATTGCCAACTTTAGCTAGTTCAGATTCCTCAATTAGATTAGTATTTTCATCATTTAAGCAGTTCGGTAGTTGCAAGACCAAATTTTAGTTTTGTTTGTTGCAGAAATATTCCTGAAAATTTCTTTTTAAGGGACTATGTTAGAGTTAGAATTTTGTTTGTAGTTAGAAATTTGAGGGAACCATGTTTTAAAAATAAGTTGCTTTGTGTAAAGCATCTTTAAGGAATAGAAATAGGCAATATGTTTACACACAATACCAACTAAATGAGTGCAATAAATAGATTTAAGTACCTTTTTTTTATTCCAGTATGGGGAAACCGAACACCCAATAGAAAAAAAAACGGTATACGCGCCAAAATCCATACTTCTTGACTAAATAATGTTATCTTCTATGTTTACGCATAAAATTACGAATTTTGTAGCGTATGAAAATTTCTAGACATTTTAAAATCTGAAAAATTAATTATGCTATGAAATAATTGGCTGCTATTAATGCTAATTTTTTTTCTAAAAAGTTGATGAAGGTTAGCCGAAGCGGAAATTTCTTTAATGAACATACCTAAAATATTATTGGCTTTCTCAAAAACATTTTTCTACACTAACCTCTGCTTTATACCTGAAAACTATTGTTTATGTATGTTTTCTTCTATGTTCTGCATTTATAAAATGTAATCTATGGAAGTATTTACTATATTAAGAAAAACATGTACGTAAAACTCATTAATTTGTTTCATTTTTAGCAGCACTTTTACTAAACATACCCTTCAAACAATAATAAGTAAACTTAAACTTTGGTAACTAAACATTTTTAAGGAATGAATGAAAATTATATTTTTCGTTAAACTGTGGGAATTCACTAAAAAAACTTCTGTACTTCAACAATAAACATTAATGTCGATTACTTGATCTACTAAATGAGTTGTGCATGAATTCAGAACGATTTTAAAACGTTTTCATTTTGTGATACATGTCAAAATTTGCATTTTATTTGCTTTGCATTTATTCAACAGGTTCGCTATAATCGTTCTGATTATTTTTTTTAAACATTGGTGTTCCTTTGATGCATATTTTTTCAAGAATGTTATGGATAAGGTATTTTTAGATTATAACTTTTTTTTTTAAATTTAATATTTATTAATTTAAATGGAATTGAAAAATAGTTGCAAGCTTAAAACATTAAAAACAAACTATAAATATACTTGGATTGGTTAAATTTATACAGATTTTAATTACTTTCAAAAAAAATATTTGGGCGGTTCATTAACGAAAATTTATTAGAATTTAATAAAAAAAATTGCGCTCGCACCCTTAACTTGATGGTTCTTCGAACGCAACTTTGATACAATAATTCAAGGTTAATTATGAAATTTAAAGAATTTCGTAGTGATTACTCTAAATTAGTGAATTAATTATAATAAACTGATGTTGAACATGCTTTTTTGAAGACAAAAAGATACATTGGTTCACTATCCACAAAATGCCTGCAAAATTAAAGCTTAAAACTGACTTTTTCATCGAAAAAAGTAAAAGGAAAAACCTGAAAAAAACTTATTAAACCCTCCATTTTGTTTTTGCTATGCAAAGTGCCGCTAGCCCACGGCATCGTTTTTTTTTTGTTTGTTTTCACATCTATTCATGGATTAATTGTCAAAATTACAAATACAACAATGTAAACAAACGGGTTTTGGAGAGTGAAACGTACGAAAGATTCCGGTCTTGGTAATGGAGTGTTTTTGGTCAATACTTAGGGACAAATATTTTGCCGATCTAATTTCACCTAAAATTTTCATTAGGTCTTGTTTACCCATTATATCAATAAATTCGTTGCAAATATTTGCTGATAAATAGGAAGTGTATCCCTTTCCTGAGTTCTCACATCTTTTTAAATGATCTGCGATGAATGAATCATAATGGGACAACTTTGTGTTTGTTTATGGAGTGAGTTGAAAAGTCAACATGTGTGCAGAACTTTATAGTAGAACGAAAGCAGAGTTGTTAAAATAATGTTGACAGCGTGTGCAGGTGTATGATTAAAGATTCATGTTGTCAGAGGTTTAAGATGTTGAGGAGGAGAATTTCAACGGAACGGAGAGTAAAATGAAACTTGTTTTTCTGTTACTGTCTACTAACCTTATTTCGTTTTCTATAATATAATTATTGTATAGATTCATTCATTTTGAGTTGGTGGATTTGGGGGCCAAATAATTGTGGGGCCCTGGCCCACCGGGCCCATGCCTAAAGACGCTACTGGTAACTTGTGTGCCCAAAGCATCTTAAATAATTCTAAAAGAATTCTTGTGTCAGCAATTTTAAAAGACAAAGGAAAGCAAACGATCTTCAGTCGAAGATAGATTTGCTTAGTAAACATTTTATAAGTATAAAAAGGGTTTCATCGATCAATTCAAGTTCAGTTCACAGTTTGTCATTCTACGTATAGCCTAAGATTTCCCCCCACCAGTGGTAAGGGATCTGAAGCTTTGATTTAATAAATAATATTAAGTTTAAAATACATGAATGCGTTTTATTTAATTGTTGATTGTGATCTTCTGCGATCACAAAAATATATCTTTTTATTCAAATAAAGAATCGGAAACGAAATTGGCGCAGTCGGTAGGATCTCGAAAGATCAAAATATATTGAATCTTACTTTATTAAAAGTTTAATTCGGGATCGTCCTAAAACTAAATAAAATAGTTAGTACCGGTAAAGTAAAATTACTAAATGGTGCTATAGGACAGTGAAAAATAAAAATATATATTTTGTTCAGTGAAAAGCATCGTAAATCAAGATCCGAAAGGACAATTTTACAAAGTCTCGTAGAGAGAATGCTTGACTAATAAAACAATTAAATAAAACATTAAATGCAACCAGAAGGAAATCTTCAAAAGGAAGCATACAGAAAGTGAACTCAGTGTTAAATTAAAATTAACAAAAAGTGCTACTTAATGCAACCAGAAAAAATAAATCTTCAAAAGGGAGCAGAGGCCCCGCAAGTAAAGGAACCACATATAGAAGTAAACTCACAAAGTTGGATAGACGATGAAGCAACAGCTGATTTCCAGGAACATATTAGATCAATTCAGCAAAAGTTGAGAAGAAAACAACTTCAACAAAATAAAATTAAAGACAAATAAAAAGTTAAAAGTGCTACTAAACAAAAAAAAAAAAGAGGCTGGGATGCGACCCACACTGATAACTTCCCATCCCGTCTATCGATTTGTCTTGCTTAAAAGTTTGTCTAAATGTATCAATTCTTACCAAATTTGCGTTCTATTTTTTGTAGATTTTATTTTTTTTTATGAAAAAACGGACTGTTGGATTTTTATAAAAAAATTATTGAATATAAAAAACAATATTTCCTGTGAAATAAAATAAGTTCGAAGCCAATATTTTTAATTTTTGAAAAGCTATTTGAGCCGAAAATCAATTTTTACAAACTTTTATTAATTTTTTTGTTTAGGTTTTTATTTTTTGTAAAAAAACTGTCAATTCGATTTTTCTCAAAATTTGTCCTAATGTTGAAATCAATATTTATTATATTTATAAGTTAAAATTAGTAAGAAGCCATAATCTCAAATTTTTGAAAAGATATTTAAGTCGAAAATCAATTTTTACCAACTTTTGTTAAATTTTTTTTTCGGTTTTTAATTTTTTGTAAAAAAACTGTCAATTATATTTTTTTCAAAATATTACTGAATGTTGAAAACAATATTTTTTGAAAGATAAAAGTAGTTTAAAGCCAATATCTCAAAGTCTTGAAAAGATATTTGAGTCAAAACTCAATTTTTACCAACTTTTTTTTTATTTTTTTTAGGTTATTATTTTTTGTAAAAAAACTGTCAATTCGATTTTTCTCAAAATTTTACCAGATGTCAAAAACATTATTCTTCGTTGCACAAAATTGTTTTGGAGATGAAATCATATTTTAGTCGTAAAATTTTCGAAGTGACAAATTTTTTTTTTCAGTTTTTTTGATTTATAAAAAAAACCGTTAATTGAATTTTTTTCCAAAAATATAATTGTTTTGTATCACGTTACAATATATAATACAAAATTTAATTCAAGTCTCTAGCGTCATTGGTTCATGAGATATTTAGGGTTAACCAAAATGTTCACCTTTTTTTTTAAACTGCTATGGTAAAAAAACCACCCACGCAATTTTCTTGAGAGCCCTTTCTGCATCTTTCTGCCTTATTATCTGTATAACAAAATTTATTTGAAGTCGATATCTCTTCTGGTTCTTGAGCTATGGACGACGAAAAAAACGTCGCGAACGTACGGACGTACGGACGTACGGACGTACGTACACACGCACGCACAGACATCTTTCTAAAAATCTTTTATTTCGACTCTAGGGACCTTGAAACGTCGAGAAATGTCAAAATTTTCAATTTGTCAAATCGGACCCATTACAATAACTTCCTATGGGAAGTTAAATATATATATATGACATTACTTTAAAAAGTGTAAATTAATAAAAAGAAGGAAGAACAACTGTACGTGGCAAAATTATCCAAGTCGAAAGCCCCAACGTGTTCGATAAATGAAGAAATATACACCATACAACAAACCAGCTGCGTTAACATATAATACCGAGGAAGAAAAAACTTCAAAATCAACAGATCCTGCAGCAATCCAGCAATCAAAAGAAATTGAGCAAGCAGAAGAAAAAATCGAAAATAAGGTAAAAATGGCTACAATAAATATCGACCCCTTAAAATTAGTAAAGAATTTACCAAATTTTAATGGTAAATCATGTAATATTATTATATTTATAAAGAAGGTAGATTTCATAATGAGTGTTGTAAATTTATATAATGAAGCAGCAAAGGAACTTATAGTAAATGAAATTAAATCCAAAATCACAGATAGTGCATTAGAAGTAGTATTACGGGGTGGTGACCCAAATAACTGGCAAGAAATTAAAAACTTATTAGTTAGAAATTTTGGTGAAAAAGAGTCCTTTTTGAAATTAAAGGAACTAGCTGACAAAGTTTATACTAAAAATATAACTCAGCTATATAATTCATATGCAGACATTCTCTGCAGATTAAACAATAAATTTTATCTATCGGAAGATAAACCGATAGAATATAATTGTAGCAATAATGAAGCGTCATTATTAGCTAAATTTTGTGAAAAGATTCCACCAAATGCTAGTTCGATTATTATTAATCATGAAATAAAAACTTTAAGTGAAGCTTTTTATAAATTAGAATCTTGTCATTGGACAAAAGAAGAAAATAATTATAATGATAGAAATACTCGAAACTATAGAACTGGAAATAACAATAATAATTTTAACGACAAAAACTATAAAAAATATAATAATTACAATACAAATCAAAGACTTGATAGAAATTATAAAAACGAATCAGGAAATTCAAATAACTATAGGAATTTCAATAATAAGGGTCAAAACTTTTATAGAAACAATAATCAAAACTATAGAAACCAAAATGAACGAAATTATAGGCAACCAAATAGAAGTGGAAGTTATTCTAATAATAATCGTAATCCATTTGCTACACAAAATAAAAAAAATGATCTAGAACCAATGGAAATAGATCACCTTACTCAAAATACAGCAAATTTTCAAACACCTGCCTCAACAGGCCATTACCCTGCATAGATGTTCATATTCTTAATAAAAAACTTAGATTTTTAGTAGACACAGGAGCAGCTACATCTATTTTAAAAGAAAATATATTTCCAAGACATTATGAAAGTAAATTAGACAAACCAGTTATAATTAAAGCATTATATAATGAAAATCAAATAAATTCAAAAATAATTTTACCATTACCAATCGAATTTAATAAAAAAGAATCAACCATGGAATTTTTAATTACACCAATTACAAACAGTTCGTTTGACGGAATTTTAGGAAATAATATCCTTATACCATTAGAAGCTGAAATATCATATTATACACATACCTTGAAAATTAAAAATACTATTATCCCATTAATGACAAAACCAAAGGAATTAGATAGATACATTCAGGAATTATCAAATACACAAATAGATTTATGTGGTATTGATGTAGCTTTACAAGATTTAACTGATAAATTAACTGAACATTATATGAACAAAGAAAAAAAGAAAGCTCTGAATCAAATATTAAAAAATAATAAACAATTATTCTATAGCGAAGGAGATATCTTAACTAACGTAAAAGAAGTAACACATAACATTGAAACTAAAAGTGATAAACCAATATATTCACGACTATATAGATATCCAGAAGTACATACAAAAGAAGTCGATAAACAAATAATCGAAATGTTAGATCAAGGCATAATAAAAGAAAGCAACAGTCCATATAATGCTCCTATCTGGGTTGTACCCAAAAAGATAGACAATTCAGGACTTAAGAAATGGCGAATTGTTATAGATTATAGAAAACTTAACGAAGTAACCGTGGAAGACAAGTTTCCTATTCCAAACATTGAAGACATTTTTAGTAAATTGGGAAGATCCCAATATTTTACCACATTAGATTTAGCGATGTTAGGATATTAAAAAGAAACACATTCAATCTCTATTGAATTTAACAAGGAACTAACAAAGGTTTATTGAAAGCGAAATAAGAAAATATTAAGTACATATTAATTCAAAATGTAAAGCTTTAGTATAAGAGAAATTAGTTCATGAAATAGTTTAGACTTTAGAGTATTGTGTGGTGGTGTGGTGTTGCCATTTATATACAAATTCAATTAACTTTAATACTTCCCCTCAACACAATATCTCTTAAAAACAAATTTTAATTAATAACTTAATCCTAATTTAGCAAATAACTTTAAATGTTTTGATTTATTTAATATTTTAGTGAATATATCAGCAATCATTTCAGATGTTGGTACATATTCTAGTTTTATCAAAGATTTGTTATATATCTCACGAATATAATGATATTTTATATCTATGTGTTTCGATCTTGAATGAAACACTGGATTCTTAACTAAATGTTGCGCGCTGAGATTATCTCCGCACAGCCTAGTTGGTCCGTTCACAATAGAGCCAAATCCCATTTCAGTCAGTAGTCTTCGGAGATAAACAGTTTCCTTAGTTGCAGCCACCAGCGCCATATACTCGGCTTCGGTACTGCTTAATGCCACAGTAGATTGCTTACGCGACTCCCAAGTCACAACACCACCAGCTAAGACAAAAGCGTAACCAGTGTAGGACTTTCGGTCATCGCAACTACCAGCCCAATCGGCATCTGCATACCCTCTCAGTAGCTCACCAGTTTTCTTAAAAGAAAGTTTAAAATTAGATGTACAATTTAAATACCTCAACAAATGTTTAGCTGCGGTCATATGTTCCTTGTGCGGCTCTATGTTAAATTGAGCCAATTTACTAACAGCGTGCATGATGTCCGGCCTAGTTGTTATGGCAAGATACATCATAGACCCAACCAAAGATTGGTATTCCTTGTCATCCACCTTGGTACACGAAGTCTTAGAACATCTCATCAGTTTTTCACCTGGATCCAGAGGGGTGTTACATTTTCTGGTTGAAGACATCCCATATTTCGACAATAGGTTTTTAATATACTGCTCATGTGAAAGTGTTATTGATCCAGTATCCTTATCACGGCTTATCTCAACGCCTAAGAAAAAATCAATCGGACCCTTGTCCACCAAATCAAAAGCGTCAGCAAGTGCTTCTTTTATACGAAGAACAGAAAATTCTTTTGTGCATGCGATGATAATGTCGTCAACATAAGCTACGACAATGTTAAATTCGTTATTTTTGTTTTTCGTATAAACGCAAGTATCAGCATTGCAGCGAGAAAAACCCATATCCTTTAAGGTTTCCATCAGATAAAACAGCTTTCTCAACAGCGAACGGTCATTACGAATTTAATCGGATGCCATTTGGACTAAAAAATGCCCCCGCAACTTTTTAGCGAATGATTAATCACGTATTAGAAGGACTTGTAGGAAAAATATGTGTGGTCTATTTAGATGACATTCTCATATTTAGCACATCATTAGAGGAACATATTTGCTCAATTAACAAAGTATTTAAAAAACTTAACAATCACAATTTAAAAATACAAATAGATAAATGTAAATTTTTTAGCAAGGAAACCGAATATTCACCGAGTGTATATCGATAAATAATTTTTATTTATTTATTTATTTATTTCATCAATTGATCGAAGATCTGCTGATTACTAATTACTACAAAATAATAAAGCTAATAATATATACACATATTTACAAGGAATTTTAGATTAAATTTAATTAAATAATTAATCAATTACATATTTCAAGAATTTTTTTCTTAAAACAATCTCTATTCATACAAAGGTCAATTTCATTATAAACCATATTAAATAGATACAGAGAAAGCGTTATTGGTTCATTTAGACCATAATTAGTTCTATGAAGAGGAGGATAAAATAATTCATTTATGTTGCGAAAAACTCGTGATGGAACATGGAATGGAATTAATGAAAGCAAATCAATAGAAGTTATTCTGTTATCAATAATGTCTTTAATGAACAAAACACTTTGGACTTGTCTCCGACATTTAAGCGTTTTTAAGGCAATAAGAGCGCACCTTGATTTATAATCTGGTAAAGATCCAACCCAGTTAAGTTTTCGAAGTGCATAAAGAGTGAATCTTTTCTGAACTCTTTCGATTCTCAAAATATTATTTTCATAAAAAGGAGACCAGACGATACAACAATATTCTAAAACAGGTAGAACTATAGACATAAATAAGGTCTTCAAAGTATAGGCATCCTTAAAATCTTTGGAGTTCCGCTTCAAGAAACCTAAAAGTGAATTACCTTTAGAAACGATGTAATCAACATGAGATCTAAAGTCAATCTTTGAATCAAAAATTACCCCAAGATCATTTACTTCGATTACCCTCAGAAGACTAACATCATAGAATTTATATTCAAAGTCAATAAGGGATGAAGACTTAGATACACTAAAAATTTTACACTTCGAGTAATTCAGCTGAAGATGATTGTAGTCGCACCATTTAAGAAAATTGTTTATATCCAACTGCATTAAAAAGCAATCTTCAAGTGAAGATGTTGCTGTGAACACTTTCACATCATCGGCGTACATCAAGCAGTTACAAAATTTAAAAACAGAAGGTAAATCATTTATAAAGATTATAAAAAGAAGTGGACCCAAATGACTGCCTTGTGGAAGACCCGACACCACGTCTATAAGATTTGAAACACAATCATCTATTTTAACAGCTTGTTTTCTATCAGAAAGGTATGAATCTAACCACTGTAAAAATGAAGCATTCAATCCTAACATCTTAAGCTTTTGTAGGAGAAGACCATGATGCACGCGGTCAAAGGCTTTAACAAAATCAGTATACAGGACATCAACTTGTCTACCCTTTTCAACATGATTATAACAATAATTTGCAAATAGACTTAAATTAGTACACGTTGATCTACCCTTTACGAAACCATGTTGTTTTTGAGACAAGAAATTCTTGACAGCAAAATAAAGTCTTTGGGTGACCATTTTTTCAAAAAGTTTGGGAATAACTGAAAGTTTTGATATTGGTCTATAGTTCTTCACTAAGTGCTTAAGACCACTCTTATAAATGGGATCTATATAAGATATTTTCCATTCATTAAGAAAAACACCAGTTTGTAAAGATTTATTAAAAATAATTGTTAAAACACTACAAAGTGAATACGAATATTTTGACAAAAGAATAGGAGGAATCATATCAAAGCCAGGTTTTTTTGACACATCAATTTCTTTTAAGCTATCCAGAACATCCTGTTCTGAAAAACTCTGTAGTTTAAAATCAATCAAAGGAGTTATATCAGGATACAAGCTGCTGATATTTGTTAAAATATCACAATTATAAGAAGTTTGAAAGAATCGAGCAAATAGGTCACACGAGGACTGAATATCATTGGATGTAAGTTCTTCGTATTCCATACATTGAGGAAAAGGTGAACAATTTCTTTTAGAATTCAAAAATGTCCAAAAAGATTTCGAATTATGTTTTATATTTGATTCAGTATTTATAATATAATGTCTATACAGAAACTTGTTGAGAAAATCAAATTCTTTTCTTAACTGAAAAAATACTGCACGATCTTCCGGAAAATTTGTAACTTTATAACGCTTAAATGCCTTATTTTAAGCATTCTCTAAATTTTTTATCCTTTTGTTAAACCATGGAAGCTTAAACGACTTTTTCTTAGTTAAGGTAGGAACAAATCGTTCAATGCCTTCATTAACAATACTTTTTAAACTTGTAAACATATCATCTAGAGACTTGCCTTCCAATAAATCCTTCCAGTTAACAGTATTATAAAAATTATTTAATGCCGTGAAATCTGCCTTAGCAAAATTAATTTTTTTTTGTTTTTCGAGAGGGGCAGAAGCATAATTATAATTTTCAAAAGAGAGAAAAATAGCCTTATGATGAAAAGAGTTATTTAAAAGAGGAAAATCAGAAATTTTTAAGGAATACTTTAAATCATTGTTAATAAAAACTAAATCCAATATTCTATTTAAACTGTTCTTAACATTATTAATTTGAAACAGGCCCAAAGAAGAAAATGAATCAACTACTAACATTTCTACATCTTTATTTGCATTGAAAGGTATCAAAATATGATCTTCTTCCATGTAGCACCAGTCGATATCACCAATGTTGAAATCGCCAAGTATACAAGGAAATTGGTTATGTGTTAATTCACTTACTATTTCTTGAGCATTAGAAATATGTTCGGTATATAAATCAACTCCGCTCGTTGGGCGGATATAACTTACAATAAAAAATAAATCTTTAATTTCAGCAGAATCTTCAGAACTTACACAAACACAAAGCTGCTCAATATCATCTGCATCATTCTTTAATTTGTGTTGAGTACTGTTGAAAGTTGTTCGGACGGCAATCAAAACACCACCTCCTCGATCCCATCCTGTCTTAGTTGAACGATCTTTACGAAAAACATTGTACGAAGAATCAAAGAGCTCACACGATGTAAAATTTGAATTCAGCCATGTTTCAACAATGATAATGATATCGAACTCATGAAGAGATGATGATAGAAAAAGCTCGTTAGTTTTCGTACGTAAACCACCAGCATTTTGAAAATATACGCGAATTTCAGATAAATTCGCTTTAAACTGTGGATAAGCTATTTCATCTTGGTGTTGCCATCCACTTTCGGAAAATTTACAAATTTCTTTAATTGGACATGTTTAGGCCAGATTGAAGCGTCTAAGAGCCCGTTCACACGATTCGGTATTTTCGCCGTATCGGATATTTTCCCGATTCGGTGTCTTTCGGTTGGAGTGTTCAGACGGTACGGTAATATAACCGTACACCGTATTCGGTTTTCAGTTGCATTCGTATCGTATGTGCATCAAGACGTATGAAGATGGACTGGAATACATTTATAGTGATATACTGGTATCGCAAGCATCGTCAACAGCAACGGATTTCAAATCGAAGATTCTGGGTACATCCTATTGTGAGACAAAGGAATATTTTGGGTTCTTTTAATACGCTAATGTGTCAATTACGTCAGGACGAAACAAAATTTTTTAATTATTTTCGAATGTCGATACCTACTTTCGATGATCTATTGAGAAGAGTAGAAATTAGTTTGACAAGGCAAGACACAACTATGAGAGCAAGCATCAGTCCAGAAGAAAAATTAGCCATCTGTTTAAGGTAAGTTATAAAGTTTTATTTGTGTACTTATTCATATTATGAAAATAATAACTTTTAACAAAATATAATAAATAATAATAACAATAATATACTAATTTCATAATTATAATGATAATTAATATATTTAGCACTAAATTATATCAGCAAAGTCATATTCCTCGGACTCTTGACTTGTGGTTGACATTACTGAAACTGGTGCTGAAATCACACTTTCTGGGCTAGCAGTTGGTTGGTGTACGGTTGTGTTCTGGAAATGTGGTTGACGTTGTTGAGGCAATTGGGAGTAATTGGTTGACATTACTGAAACTGGTGCTGAAATCACAATTTCTGGGCTAGCAGTTGGTTGGTGTACGGTTATGTTCTGAAAATGTGGTTGACGTTGTTGAGGCAGTTGGGAGTAATATTCATAATTTGGCCACGGATAATTATGTTGCATAGGAGTTGGTGTTTGTAAATTGTGTTGGTTGTTGTATGCATATTGCGAGGTTTTCTTTTTAATATTTTGTAACAACGATATGACGCCAGCTTGGAATTCTAAAGTTTGATCCTCATTAAGTGATGTCATGCTAGGCAGAAGGCCTTTGAAAAATGACAAATGACGGTTTTCTTCGTTCCCTGGTGTCTGTATTTGGTGATCGATAAATTTTAACATTTTTGCATCC